>CM050930.1:30990577-31130577 GCA_027742785.1 Vigna reflexopilosa | reverse complement strand
TATATATACAATATCATCCCAATTTTATGCTAATAGAAGCAGGCGAAGTAATTGTTGGGCATCACTAATTTAGGAAAACAATCTAATAATATTATAACACACTTTTACATTCATCTTTTACATTTATTTAATATAAAGTACAAAAATAAGATAATTATATAAATAAATTTTTATATTTTTTTAAGAAAAAAATAATATTAAATGAAGGTAAAAAAATTAAGTATGTTAAAGAATTATTTTTCTAAAACATATAGTTAATATACAATAACATTACTATTAAATGTGAAGTGGATTATTTTTATTAAATGATGTTGAATAAAATCTATTATAAATATTGATATAAAATTTATTAGCATAATGGTTTTGTTACCTAACAAGACAATTTATTGATTAATGTAAATGATAAACCATAAACCAACATAATAATATTGTTACTGAATATAAAATCTCAACTTACGTGATAACATGTAAATAATTAAATGCAATATATTTTCAATATAATAAATTTTATATATTTTTCATATTAATCACAATATAATTTTATATTAAACATAAAAGGTCACTTTTTTTAATAAGTCAAGAAAGTAAATTCATTATCCAATCAATTTAAATAGTTAAAATTTATTTGAATTTAAAAAAAAAAATTGGGTATTCAATTTTTTTTAGCAGATACTTAATTAAAATTACTTAAATTTATGAGAAAGACTTAAAATAAAAAAAAAAATTAAAGAAGGGTAAACATATTTAGTCCTTATCTTTGTTTTGAAATTGATGAATGATTCTCTACACTTTATATAATTATAAATTTAATTTTTGTATACATTTTAACTTTTATGAAATGGTGTGTTTCTTCTGTATTTACTTTAAATTTACTTATTTCTTTTGTCCTATCAATCATTAATTAAAAATATGGAAATTTTAACTTTTCATACTTTTTAAGACAAAGTAAAAAATTATTTTTAAAAAGGAAAAGTTTAATTTTTAGGTTTCCCTCTTCTGTCATTGTCTCAGCAATGTGTAAACCCTCCTGGCGGAAGTTGAAAATCATGTACCGCTAATTGAATTATAAAAAAATTTCGACAGTATTTTTTATGCAATTTTTTATATTTTATTTTATTGGGTTATAAAAAAAGAAAAAAAAAATCAAGATTTTGCAGAAGTGCATTCTTTGAAATGAAAAATCCCGCCAATGCTTTGGAAAAGCTCTATCTCTTCTCTTCCGTACGATTATTTGGATCTCTGTATTTCAATGGCGAACTTTTCTCCTCGATCACTTTTCTAGGGTTTTGATTCGAATCGCTCTACTTCCACTCAACGTTGCAATCTCCATTGCAGTTTTTCTTCCATTTACCGATGCCCATGTTTTGATGAGGCACGCTAACGAGATTTTGTCTTCATTTTTGTTCATTTTTATTGCGCCGTGTTGCTGTAATTCAAATTGAGTTCTGATTCTGCAGGGAATGTGTTGTTTGGTTGCCAGTCAAATGAGACAAGGGCAATGATGCTTGAGTTCGCTTTATTTGTTTCCATCTTTGTGGTTCAACATTTACAGTTATTGTCTAATTAGGTTTTGGAATGTTTACAGTGAAGCTAATTCAGTTCGCGTTGTTAAAGAGAATAACAGGGACTGGTTGCGGCATGCCAATGCTCATGAGAATTTCTCCTCCCAAGAGAAGATTTTGAGCTCTAATTTTCTGTTTTTTGTTCTGCCCAAGAAGCCCCGCCACCAAGAACCGGACCCTGGGACTGCGGGGTATACCTTTCAGTTCAACAGGGTTTATAGGTCTTTCTTGGAATGACCAGGTTTTGGGACTTCATTAGTTTTGTGTGTATACAGGGAAATCAATTTCGTTCCCAGGGGTTGCCAAGACATTAATTCTATCTAAATTTCCGTTTACTTCAATCGACTATTATTGCTCTGCTAACACAGCGGAATAACATGGTAGATGTTGGTTTAAACTCGTTCCAATTCAAAGTTACCATCTTGGATTATATGTTCTTACCCCACTTTTTGCCGTTCAGTACTGAGGTCGTTTTTGAATGGATTTTATTTGTTGGTTTCCTTTGTCAACTGTGGCTGTGCTATTTCTGTGGAAATTGATTTACTAGATTAATATATGGATTTCAGCTCAGTTTCAGCTTGCTCTCTAATGCGTCAATTCTCTCAGAGAGTACAATTTGACAAGGTAAAGTAGTATAACTGTTATATGAAAGCCAGTAGTTTGCCCATGTAATTGTTCTTGTTTGAGACTTCTTTAGTTTGCAATAACATCTGTTGAGACAATTCCTGACAGGCTTGGGATGCTCTTTCAAGTCTACAAAATTGTAGTAGAAACTATGTACAACCTGGAAAAAATGTCAATGTTAATTGGTAGAGTCATGAGAATACGAGAACAGCAATCCATGGAGGCTATCAGAATGACAACCGTATGTGTCCTGATGTCACTGACATTCCAGTTGTTAGCAGAAATACTTCTTGGGGTTTGGATGGTTCATTGAACAATCATAATAAGTGCACAGGCCAAATCAACGAGTCTTCTAACAGCATGGCTGGAGATATTGATGATGATAACATACTTGAGGTAATTTAGTACGCATTGATTAATTTAAATGAGTCAAATTCATTTGGGTCTCACTAGGCCTGCAAGTTAGAATTGCCAACAATTTGTTGCCACTTGCTTGATTTTATTGTTTTTGAATGAACTGATATAAAATCAAAGGGCTTACCACATATTTATTAGTTGCAGTCATACATAATTTTGTAACAGTTAGTTTAACTTTCAGTCTTTTACTACTAGTAGTTTGCACAATTCTTTTGTGAAGTGGAAACTGAAGAGAGGATGTTTAGCCATTTTATTCACTCTCTAATTATGTTCTTTTGTCCGTAGTTGGTGTGGCTGCTTTGTTGCTTTTTCTTAGAAATAAACCGTTACCTAGTCAAGTTTATCCAAACTGCTTAGATCCATGTAGATGCTGATTTCTCTCTCTTTGTTTCCGTCCTGCTTCTGGTTGCCAAATTGTTGAGAAATTCCAGTCGACCTGCACTCCTAAGCCATCAATATCCAAGCTTCCTCCTGTAACACCAAATGCAGATAAAGATGAATTTGCTAGACAGGGGGGTGATGTTTTGCCACCAGACCTGTGTTTAGATTGCATCCATGGGTACAAGGTATTTTGATCTTTCACAAGTTATCCATGTTCATTTGTCAGATTGATAGGCCTAATCCTAAAATTGGAGGCAGCTAGGGCTTTGCCCTGAAGCAGCAATTCATTTGCAGGAATTGAAGGATATAATTGCAATCTCTAATGAACTGCTCAACAATGGTGAAAACCTCAATTCTACACAGATATCAAATCTTCGCCATGATAGGTGTGCATTTCCCTTGGAGTTACATTGTTTGTAACATTTTCATTTTTTTATTAAATTTATAGTTGTGTTATTCTAAATTTATAGTTGTAACATTTTCTTTTTTAATTGAATAGCATTTGAGTTGAAAATAAAACTTGTCGCTAATGCTAGGTCACAGTTGAATAATCAAATTCAGCTACTGGGAAATCCACGAATGACCCTTTTTACTGGTAGTTCAAGAGTGGCTGAGAAGTTGGCAGTTGATTTGAAGGGCCGTGTTAAATTGGAAGATGCTGGATTTGACTGGGAAATACTGGGTCCTGATGTCCATTAGGTTTCTTGCGATTTATGTTTTTTTATGGATATCATAAAGGCACTAATTCAATTTTCAGTTCTATAATAGTTTCTCTGTGGTTTCTTGGTTTAGGAAGATTACATTGCGTGGGTATGCATATGCAGTGGTCAGAAATGCTCGGCTCAGTCATTATTATTTAAGCATGAGGTTTGTCACATTGGCTATCTTGAGAGTTATGTTCATTTTTAAATGTCCCTAAGAACTACCGTGAAATGTAATCGGCTTAGTATTTGTAAAATGCACTGATATATTCTGTCTTTATTAACTTCACGGTCTCAATCTATCTGGTTCAGAACCGGTCTAAAACTTCCTTGCTATCAAAGTTGAAAGATGTTGCAGAAAGAAGAAAGCTGACAGACTTGAGTATCGGCCCAGTCCTCACAGTAAGTATTACATGTCTGTCATTTTTTTCTGTATTTTTGAATACTTACTGCGAATCAATACGCCATTGCTTAAAATACATGAACCGATATTTATTAAAAATATAAATTTGAGGGGGTTTAGGGAGTATATTTCATGTACTTTGTTTCTTTAATCGTCAAATTTGAGGTTTGGGATTTAGGGTTTAAGGGTTATATTTTTTCTTATATATCTTCTTAAAAGCTAAGTATAAAAGAATAAATTAATAGAGATGATACCATATTTAAGTAATTATGTCTATAATATAGTATATAATTATGATTTCGAAATAAAAAATGTTTAGAAACACAACTGGCAAGTCTTTTACTTGAATCGGAAGGGAAAAGTTCAAAATGTTGTCATCGGCCAAACTACTAATTGCTAGTTTCCTAAAATTAAAGATGGGATTGTTGCCTTCTAGAAAAGCACTAATTGCTAGTTTTCACTCAAATCATTACTACCATATATCATAACAATTACAAACTTTCAGGATAAAAAAACAAAGCACTTTTAGGAGATTTACCATTATTGCTTTTATGGTGTCTGCCAATTCGCTCACAGTATCTATTTTTTGTCATGCTGTAGACCATTAGTCTAAATTTCGATAAAAAATACGAGCTATGAATGATTCCTGTAATTGCAGAAAAAAATCAACACAATGAGTAGGGTAATACTGAAATCTCAAGCTTGAAAAGTCCAGGGACAACATGAAACCAAGTTATAAGTATAATAATTAAGTATAACAAAGACATGAGATTAATAGTACTACTCCCAAGAAGTAATTTATGATGACAATGATTTATAATTTTTTCTATTTTAGCAATGTTTAAAAACCTATGCTTTTAATTTAGATTTCAGAATTTCAATTATAAACTTATTATGATTCATGAATTTTTATACATTTTAAAATATGTATATTATTCTATTATTTTTAAAATAATCATACGGCCCAAACAAACACATCTTTTCAGATAAGTGCACATTATCCGAGCATCATATTGGAACAAAAAAAAAATTGATGCAATAAAAGATTTCACACATTCTATCAAAATGCAGAGTTTTCACACATTCTAAGTCTGTTTTGCAGACCAGATATGTTTCGCAATCAACATCAATATTGCATATCAAGGAAGCCATGAACATGTCTTCTTCACCCTGTCACTTAACAAAATCAAACAGAAATATAACTAAACGAAGAAAAAAATTGCACAAAATGAATAAAAGGCAGAATGAAGACATATATACACTGATTTGGTCATGATAATGCATAGTTTTGGCTTTCATTGCATTGAATAAGATCCTACAACTGACAAGAATACATGTTATTAAACCCTTTCTAAATGGTAAATAAATTCTTTTCATATACCCAATACCCCCATAGTGTCTAAGAGAAGAATCATGATAATGACCAATTTCTTAAAAGGAGCTCTATGTCTCTTCGTGTTCCTATTTTAATGATGCAAGAACAAATACTAAAACTAAACATTCCAAATTTCATGTAATTTTCTTCTAAGAGAAACCCTTTCCAAATAAAATTATTTTGATGAAATAATTCAAATAGCAAATAAAATTGTTATAATGAAATACTTGTCAAACAGAAGAAAAGCCAGAAACAGCACCAATTATTATAGTCTGCCAATTTCACTGTATTATGATAGATACTGATCAGTTTTAGTGCTACATGCATCTTCAGAATAAAACTTCATTACTAACTTTTGTGTGCAGGTCTAGAGAGGAAAAGAGAAATTATGCTGGTGCCAAACAAGAACACAGAGAGAGGCAAACTCAAACTGATTACCTTGACGGTCGGTGCGGAAGCGAACACACCAAAATCCTTTGACGACAGATGCAGCAACAAATAAATGAAAATGAAAGAGTGAGAGAAAATAAATGAAGACCCAAGGAAGAAGTAGGCTTTTCTCTGGGCGCTGGAATGAGGATGTTATATTTATAAACATGAAAAAAACCACCGTTGCAAAATTATGACCGTTGCATTATGAACGTTGGATTATGAACGTTGTCACCTAATATAAGATTCAAATGAACGTTGCAATAAAATAATAATATTTTAATTTTTTTTTAATTTAAAAAAATGATTAAGATTAAAAAACAGTTAAATAAAAATCATTACATTTTAAAAAATATCATTTTAAGGATGAAATTAATAATATAATTATTTTAATTTTAAGGATGCAAAAAATAAATAAAAAAATACATCAATTTTTTAATATAATGTATGAAAACACGGAAAAATGATTTAAAAAAAATATTTATAGAATATCTATGTAATGTTCCTATGTATACTGTACATACGATATTGTATAATAATATTATTATTATAAACTATCTTTTATCATACAATATTCATATAAAATTTGTAAAATTGTATTAATAATACGACATTATATATTCAAACATATCAAATTACTATTTAATATGTTTTTATTGTTAAGTGAGCATCAAACCGTTAAAAGGGAAATCACATTTTGGTAATATGTAATGGAAAAATAAATTTTATATTTTAAATTAATAAAATTAAGATCAAATTATAAGATATAAATATGATAAAAATATGAGAGAATATTTAAAAATATTATATTAATTAAAAAATTTGACCGAATAAAATATATTGATATTTTTTTCACATGATACTTTATGTACGTGATTCAAATTATAGTTAGAAACTTAGATATCTCATAAAGCATATTCCATAATTAAATATTTACATTAGGCAGAAAATGGAAATAAATGAGTAAATAAACAAAATAAAAATAAAACAAGACAATTAGGCAGAAAAGGAAAAAAAAGAAAAAAAAAGAACACAGTAAAAAAAAGGAAAAGGGGTTGAGCCCAAAGTTTCTTACCAATCAGAAACCCCTTAAGATTTTTGCATCTTCATCACACCAATACACCTTGAATGATAAACTGCAGGGCATCTAACACAACAAAGTAAACTCAATCTCCATATACAAACAGGCCAGCCAAGAGAGTAGCATCAGTCCTGTTAAAGTCAAATTCATCGGTTTTCTTCATCCTCCTTAACCTCTTCTCTTGTAGAAAATGGAGACTCCCTATACGCATTGTGTTGCGTTGCGATTTACCACAATAACATCCAACGAACCAGCTGTCTACAACGACATCAGCGCGCCTAACATTTCATCTGGGAATGGTGAGGTAGCCGACGAAGGGTATGTGAGAGAGGAAAGAGGAGTACTATGGCGAGGGAGATGAGTAAACAGAGGAAAACTGGGAGGCTCTGAGTTTAAGTGGCAAAGGTGAAGATGAGAAAGAAAATGAAGACGGTGAAGCAGAGAGGCGGAGAGCGAGGGCGGCTTCAAGAGTGCGTGCTGCGGCATCCGTGAAGACCAACCCGTGACAGCTCTCCTTTCTTTTGGGCTATGTTTCTTTTGGAAGCCAAAAACCTATGTGCAGCTGTCCACACCAATGAAATGCACGACCTCTCAGCCTAATAAACGAGTGCAGCTGTTGTGTGGAGTGTGTGGGCTCTCTGACAACGTGTTGCTTAAATATGGAGGAAATCCCCTTCTAGAATGGCGGCTCCCCTCCTTCAACCGTAACCCTCCATTTTTCTTTAAAATAAAATAATCTCTGCAATATTCCACTTGCTGCAGCGTGGAAGTGGCGTCTTTAAAAAATGGAATGGGTCCCCATGGGAGCTCTTGGATGGAAGTTGGTGGGATGGATGCACTTGAGAATGGTGAGAGGCGAATCATTGCTGGAAATGAAGAATTGATAGAATGGTCCTTTTTGTGCTTTGCTGGACGTCAATGCATCCCGTATGCCCCTTTTTTTCATCCGTCACACCACATTCTTCTAAAGAAACCCACTTCATTTAAACCATTATGCTTCTTTCTTTCTTTTCTTTTCTTTTTCGTTTTCTTGCTTTTATTTCTTTTTTCCGTTTCCTTTTTTTTTCTTTTTTTGTGTTACGTTTTCTTTACTTTTCCTCTTAATTATTTTTCTTTTCTTTTTTCCTTTTTCTTTTCTTCTTTTTTTTTGTTTTCTTTATTTTTTTTAAAAGAATATAGATAATAAAATCAAATCCAATAATAAAAATAGACTAAATCAAATACCAAATAGTAAAATAAAAATTAAAAATAATAAAACAAAATGAAAATAAAATAAAATAAGACAAAAATAACAAGTCCTATTATTTAATCATTCGGACGAAATTAGGTGTTGACAGCTGTCCCTCTTTACTTAGAATTACTGGATAATAGGAAAATTTGATATTTTCGTATTATCTGAGTAAAGCTAAGTAAAGATAGAGACATTAATTTCGTCTGGGTTCCAAAAGAGCAAGAGGAAACATAAAAACCAATCCCAAAAATCAAAGAAGAGTGCCATGAAGCAACAAAGAGAGTTCGATCATTGTCGAGCAGATGGTCAAACTCGCAGAACAAAAACTCAAATTCGACCATTGCCAAGCAGAGGGCTGATAACAAAAATTAAAACCTAGATTTGACCATTGCCTAACAGAGGGCTGATAACAAAAATTAAAAACTAGATTTGACCATTGCCTAACAGAGGGCCAAACTCACAGAACAAAAAAAACTCAAATTCGACCATTGCCAAGCAGAGGGCCGATAGCAAAAATTAAAACTGGATGAATGATGTGAGGTGTACTAACCTCGTGGAGGGTGTACCAACTCTATGGATGTGAATGAATGAGGTGTATTAACCTCGTGGAGGGTTTACCAACCCTATGGATGAAAGTTTTGAGGTGTAACAACCTCGTGGAGGGTGTACCAACCCTATGGAAGAAGGTTTTGAGGTGTACTAACCTCGTGGAGGGTGTACCAACCCTATGGAAGTGAATGAATGAGGTGTATTAACCTCGTGGAGGGTGTACCAACCCTATGGATGAAGGTTTTGAGGTGTACTAACCTCATGGAGGGTGTACCAACCCTATGGATGAAAGAATGAATGAGGTGTATTAACCTCGTGGAGGGTGTACCAACCCGATGGAAGTGAATAAATGAGGTGTACTAACCTCGTGGAGGGTGTACCAACCCTATGGAAGAAAGAAAGAATGAGGTGTATTAACCTTGTGGAGGGTGTACCAACCCTATGGATGAAGGTTTTGAGGTGTACTAACCTCGTGGAGGGTTTACCAACCCCATGGAATTGAATGAGGTGTATTAACCTCGTGGAGGGTCTACCAACCCTATGGATGAATGAATGAGGTGTAATAACCTCGTGGAGGGTGTACCAACCCTATGGATGAAGGTTTTGAGGTGTACTAACCTCGTGGAGGGTGTACCAACCCTATGAAAGTGAATGAGTGAGGTGTATTAACCTCGTGGAGGGTGTACCAACCCTATGGATGAAGGTTTTGAGGTGTAACAACCTCGTGGAGGGTGTAATAACCCTATGGAAAAGTGAATGAGGTGTAATAACCTCGTGGAGGGTGTAACAACCCTATGGATGAAGGTTTTGAAGTGTAACAACCTCGTGGCGGGTGTAATAACCCTATGGAAAAGTGAATGAATGAGGTGTAATAACCTCGTGGAGGGTGTAACAACCCTATGGATGAAGGTTTTGAGGTGTAAAAACCTCGTGGAAGGTCTAATAACCCTATGGAAAAGTGAATGATGTGATTGTTGGGTTTAACCATTGTCTTATAAAGGGCCGAAACAGGAAGAAAAACTTGAGCTTAGGGTGGCATGTAAGCTGGGCTTAGGGGGCCAGTGTGGAAACTCGGCTTGGTGGGCCATTGTGGGAACTGGGCTTAGTGGGCTAGATGAATGTGGGCTTTGTGGGCCAGTGCGGAAATTGGGCTTGGGGGCCAGTGTAGAAACTGGGCTTTTGGGGGCCAGTGTAGAAACTGGGCTTTGGGGGCCAGGTGAAACTGGGCTTGGGGGCCAGTGTAGAAACTGGGCTTTGGTGGGCCAGGCGAGCTGGGCTTTGGGGGCCAGTGTAGAAACTGGGCTTTGGGGGACAGGTGAAACTGGGCTTGAGGGCCAGTATGGAAACTGGGCTTTGGTGGGCCAATATGGGCTTTGGGGGTCAGGCGAGCTGGGTTTGGTGGGCTAGAGTAGAAACTGGGTTTATGGGCCAGGTGGAACTGGGCTTTGGGGGCCAGTGTAGAAACTGGGCTTTGGTGGGCCAGTATGGAAACTGGACTTTGGGGGCCAATATGGAAACTGGGTTTTGGTGGGCCAATATGGGCTTAGGGGCCCTGTGTAGAAACTGGGCTTTGGTGGGCCAGTATGGAAACTGGGCTTTGGGGGCCAGTATGTAAACTGGGCTTTGGTGGGCCAATATGGGCTTTGTGGGCCAGGCGAGCTGGGTTTGGTGGGCCAGGTGAAACTGGGCTTGGGGGGGTCAGGTGAAACTGAGCTTTGGGGGGCCAGTGTGAGAATTGGGGTTAGTGGGCCAGATGTATCTGGGCTTTGTGGGCCAGTGCAAAAACTGAGCTTAGGGGCCTGTGTAGAAACTGTGCTATTGGGGGCCAAGCGAGCTGGGCTTGGTGGGCCAGTTGAAACTGGGCTTGTGGGCCAGGTGAGCTGGGCTTAATGGGTTCGAAATTCTTGAAATTGGCAATTTTCTGAAAATGTTTTATTTGATTTTTTTATTATTATTTTTTTATATATTTTTTTTATTTAGTTTTTGATATTTTTTTTTAATCTTTTTTTGAAAAGGATTCAATAACCATTCATATGAATGAAGAGGGTTTCGAAGTTTGTTTTTTTGAATTAATGCACATATGAAAAACACTTGCTTTTTTTTTGTAGAATGAACAAGAGAAAAAAAGTAAAAAGATTTTAATATTGGGTTCGATCATTGCCTTGCAGAGGACCTAAACACCAATGACAAAAATTTTAAAATTGGGCAGGACCATTGCCTAGTAGGGGGTCGAGACACCAATGACAAAAAAATTAAAATTGATTTGTTTTTGATTTTGTATTTTTTTGAAAATTTTAGTGAAATTGTTTTTTTTTTTTTAATTTTCGATTTTTTTTTACCGACACTATTGAAAGCCTCCGGTATACATGAACAGAACTGTAGCTACAGTGAAAATTTTTTTTTGGTTATATAAGGAGGAGCGAACTGCGTTGAGCGACGTTGCGATTCGTGTGAGAGCTTCTGAGCGAGTGAGGTCTGAGTGAGTGAGGTCTGAACGAGTGAGATCCGATCTGAGCGAGTGAGATGTAATCTGAGCGAGTGAGATCCTCCTCCGAGAGCCTCTCTGTGATCCTTCTTCTAGCGCGATCTCCCTCTACACTCGCGTTCGTAAGTTTCTCTCTTTCTCTCAACCCTTCTTCTTTTTGTTCGTGCTTTCCTTTTATATTTTTCTGCTTCTTTATGTTCTCTACTTCTCTTTTTATTTTTTTTCGTTATGTATATGTATATATGAACACATTGTCTTAAAAATATGGGGTATATAAGCTGAAAAATCGTTGTTAATCTCCCTTCGTTTGAAGGTATGGCAGAGACATTCGGGTAGAACAACGCCATGTACCCCAATTAAAACAAACTAAAACAAAAATATTGACTCTTTGAACTTAGATGTATTTAGGATCCTTTGCGAGGACCGTGAAACATACCTATTTATGGACATGGAGACTTCAAAGACTGGACAATGAAAATTGAACTAAAAAGAAACAACGAAATGAAAAACTAAATCTTTTTATTTTTACTCTCTTTTTTTGTTTCTTTGTTTTGTTTGTTTATTTTTTTATTTTGTTAGAAGAAATATGGATGTGGGTTATAAACGATGGCGATCCACCTCGGAGCAAGTTCAGATCTTGCTGAACATCTTTAACCATGGGATCATCAATCCCAATCGAGAACAAGTTCGGGAGATCGCAGAACGACTCCGGGAGTACGGAGAAATTGGGGAATACAACGTTTACTGTTGGTTCCAGAACCATGGAAACCGATTAAAGCATCGACGCTTGCAGCAAGAAGTCTCCAGCATATCTGAACCTTCTTTTTCCCTCCTATCGTCGTTTATGTATGGTAAGCACTTATGTACATTTTGTTTTTTTTTTTTTGTTATTTATTTTGTTTTGACTACTATTATTTTTTTTTTGTATAACTGGAGATCCTTTATGGACAATTCCACAGACTCCACGGCTCCTGGATCTCTTCCCCATCCCCCTATTCCTGAAGAAGAAAAGAGAGTCCCTTATATCATACCGTTTCGTATCAATGCTCCATCCACGAAGCTCTCTCTCAGGTTGCCGTCTCCTTAAGGGGACCTTTAATCATCATCATTATTTATTTTTTATTATTTTTTTATTATTTTTGTTTTTGGATTGTACACTTAATGGCTACTTGTGGCCGACACCTAAACTCCTTATTATTTTTTTGTTTTTTTATTTTATCTTTGGTCTGTACTCTTAACGGTCAGTCGTGGCCGACACTTTATTATTATTTTTTTTTCTTTGGACTATACTACTAACGGCCGCTTGTGGCCGACACTTGAACATCTTATTATTATTTTTTTTTGTTTTTGTTTTTATTTTTGGACTGTACCACTAACAGCCGCTTGTGGCCGACACTGAGCATCTTAATTTTTTTATGTATTTATTATTTGTTTTTTTTTATGTACTGTACCACTAACGGCCGCTTGTGGCCGACACTAAGCATCTTAATTTTTTTATGTATTTATTATTTGTTTTTTTTATTTATGTACGGTAAACTTTACTTGCTTTCTTTTTTTTTTATGCCTAACTTTGTTTGTAATTTCATATCGGTAATAAACAAATTACAGTTTAGTTATTCTTATTCCTCTATTTTTTGTTGAAATTTTCGTTGATGCTTTTATTTTTTTTTTTAAATTTTTGAAGAAAAATTTGATAACCATTCATATGAATGAAGAGGGTTTCGATCCAAATTTTTTTCAAGTGATTGTGTCATTCACCACATCATTTCGTTTCAGAGTTAAATTATTGAGAAAGATCAGAACAAACATTCTTCAGTCAACGTGGACTTTAATTTGCTTATACCGTGGCTAAAGGTTCAGGGTTTTGAAAGAAACGGATAATGAAGGCCCAAATAAGTGTTTGAAGGTTAAATTTTTTAACAAGAATCACTTGCAATGCATCGAGTCAACATGACTCCAGGGATTTGAAAATTCGGGCATCCTTTTTATTTATATTTTTTCATTCATTTTTTTTTCATTCGTTTCATTTGCCCCTGCTATGGCCCTTTATGAAATTTTCTTTTCCTTTATTTTTTCCTTTTTAGAATATTTTTTTTTCTTGAGTTTGGATGTCCTTGATGTCCCTTTAGATTAACATCGATATGCTAATGATTCTTGTCGAGGGTGATGAAAACAATTATATCTTTTGGCTCAAAGAGGGTGCAATTGGATAAATTTTATTTATTATTTGGGTGAAAGAAACAAAATGGTCACACGTCACTTTAAAGCTTGCTTGCCTTACTTTCTCACGACCTTAGCATTGAGACGAAACTCGGTAGCAGTTGACACATCGACTTCATTTTCTTTTTCCTTTTTTTTTAATAATTTTTTTTATTGTTTTTTATTATTTATTTTTATTTTTTATTTTTTTTTTGAGTTAAATGTCTTAATTGCAATCATCAAACTTGTTTTTTTATTTTATTTTTTTGAAAAAGGAGTGTCATACATTTCGAGGTCTAAACTTTGAAATTATTACATTTTGGCTTTTCTTCCGAGACATCAGTGCACATATGCTTGAATTTATTGGCAAGGGTAAAAACAAAAGATGTTTAAGAGCGTTTGGAAAGGAATTGGAACCACAAACCTCAAAGGAGATGTAATCTGTGAGTGTGAAGAACACAATATACCAAAAATGTTGCCCCGATTTGGCGTTTGGGAAAATGAGCTGGGGTTTAGATCCATGAAAATAGATCCGCAAAGCTGCCCCAGTCTTGAGATTATGGGTTGATGAATATCAAGGCGAAGACACGTGGTGAGATCCACAAAGTTGCCCCAGATATTTTTCTTTGGCGTGAGGTTCTGTTTGGAAGAGGTAGTGGGCATGAAAGAGGATCAGCTGAAAGGATGCCCCCAATTTTTTCGCACGCTTCTGGTTAGATGGCAGAGTGATCCTTTCTTCTTGAGACATTAATATATATATATATATATATATATATATATATATATTTTACGACAATGTGAAAGTCATTTCATCTTATCGCCAAATTAAGCTTTAAGAAAATTTGAGCAATTATTATCTAATATGTGCGGACTTTATTAGGCTTGTAACGTGGCTAAGGGCTAAAAGGTATTGCAAGAAAAGGTATAAAGGCTAAAATGAGTTTTGTTGGTTATTATTATTTTTTTTTTTTGAAAGCAAGGTTATCATCTAGATATTACATCAACTATAGCACTTTTCGTTCTTTTTCTTCATCACTTTGTGATTTTTTTATTTTTTTTTTGTTCTTTTTTTTTTTTACATTTCTTGACGAAATCTCTTCGTTTAGTCATGAATTGACCCCTACCTGATGATAACCCTTGCTTGGGATTTTTATTTTTTTTTAAAAGAATTTATTTTTGGCTCAAACGGGGTGACAATGGATATTGCTCTTACTTTTGGATGAAGAAAGATGGCCACATGTCATTTCAAATTTTAATTGCTCTATTTTCAAAAAGATTAATTTTGCAACCAGATGATCTCACCATGGGTCATTTTTTTTTTAGACTGCCCTTTCAGGTTTTCAATCTAGTGGAATGTTTTTTTTTTTTGAAAATTCTTTTGTTCGTCTCGATGGATTCAGGTATCACCCTACTAGCGGAAGCGAGGAAACTTTCGGTTAAACTAATCTGCCCCAGTGTAAAGGTTTTTGTTACCGAGGACAGTGACAATATTTATTAGGGAAAATCCTTTATTTTGGTGAAACTTAAGGGTGAAGGTTTTCAAGCAACATGTGTACAAACGTCTCGAGGAAACGTCAAATTGTTATTTTTTATTATACATTTGACCTCAGAAAAGTCTGACACTACAACTTTTGTTTTTGATTTATCATTTTTTTCTTTTTTGCTATTTTCGAAAAAACAAGAGTTTGACAATTCGCAAGAAAGACAAGTGACTCCAGATTGCCTTAATTTTTTTCTTTTTTCTTTTCCTTTTTTTCGCAATACTGTTTGAGGACTCGATTTCCAACACTACTTGAAGAAACCCTGTAGTGAATGTTTGCATTGAAAGTTATGGATGAAGACGTGACACCAATGGGCATATTTCCTCATAGCAAGACACTTCACGACATCAAGTTCACTTTTACAATGACTTATGCTTTCTCATGTGGTCCTAAAGCCCATATCATTGCTTCATGGCATCAGCAGAGGCATTCTCAATCCTTGCCTCAGTATTAGACTGGCTTTCTTCAAAAATTTAACCATCTCGAATCAGTCAAAGGTTGCATTTGAGCTTGAACACCCAACACTTTTGATGGCATGATCGATAGCCTCTTCGTGGTAATCACCTTTTGCATATGATGCAGCATGAGTCTGGGAGCATGGAGGTTTTGCAGGCTTCGCGTAACAAATAGAGACAAGGCCTTTTTGTAGCAGACTTGGAAGCAACGTTGCTTAAGTCATATGTATAAGAGTGAAGTTCACAAGCATTTTTCTGCCTAGAGACTTGGTGAGAAATTGAGTTTGGGTCGAGTCTCCGATTTTGTCTTGCAATTGTTTCAAGTGAAGGGTAGGCCAATGGGATTTGAGCAATAGGAGGAGATTGAACTCTTTACTTTCTTCTCTTCCCAAGCTTAAACCCAACTTGTTCATATTTGCTGTCATGGTATGACTTTGCGCAACCTTTCCAATCATCACACTAACTTCAATTCTTTCTTCAAGTATCCTTAGGTCTGCGAAGTTTGAGGACACACTGCTCACCATGTTATCACAAAAGGATGATTGTAGAGTATTCAAGAATGTGTCAACCATCTTGTTATCACTCATAAGAGACTTTCCTTGAGCAACAATTTCTTTCCACCTTTGGGCATGCTCTTTGAATGATTTTGACTCCTTTTTCACCATACTTTGTAGTTGTAATTTATCAGGTGCCATATCCATGTTATATCTGTAAAGCCTCAAGAAAACATCCACCAGATCCTCTGAAGGTCGGATGCACGAAGGTTCAAGATGAGTGCCCCAGTTTGGTGACATGCCAGCCGATCTACCTTGAAAGAAATGAATTAGTAGCTTTTCATCAGGTGCCTGAACAACCATTTGCCTATCATCACGCGATGGTTCTTGGGACAAGTGATCCCTTTGTATTTCTCACATTTTGGTGATTTAAAATTTGGAGATATCACCACATATGGGATTAAGCATAGCCCTGCAACATTTGCAAACTCAGAGCTTCCTCCACCTTCTATGGCTCTCATCCTTTTTTCAGCACTTCTAATTTACGCCTGTCAGCTTCAACATCCATTGGTGTAACGATGTCAGGAGAAGATTTCCACCCGGGATGCTTTGTCATCGTCGTGCTCACAATACTTGGCTAAAGCGTTTCCCTAGGGACCATGAAAGTGGTTGCCCCAAGCTTGTTTTCTACTTCAACTGTGTTATCTTCGGCCTTTTGAGTGCCAACATGTCCCAAGTCCACTCCTGAGGATGAAGTGCAATTTTAGGGAAGACCATATGAGGGAAATTTTGGGCCTCTTGAACTCTGTGTTGAGGTTTTGATGTGCACGAGTCCCCCAGGTTTTTCAAGGCATTCAAAACCTCTAGGGTTTAGCTCTTTTGCCCCTTCAATTGTTGGATAACAACTTTTATCCCTTCATTCTTGAACTTCTCCTTGGTTCTCCAAGATTTGGTAACTGGTTCGAGTCCTTTAGGGTATCTTGGTTTTTTTTTTTTTGAAATCTTATTAGATGAAACAAATTAAGAAGAAGAAAATAAAAATGAAAAAAAATAAGAGACAACTATTCTAGCCAGAATTTGTAAAGCTGTGAAAAGGTTGCCCCGGTATAATTTGGAAATTAACACGAATAGAGTCAATATGGTGGCTCGTCATTCAGAAGTTCCCAAGATGTGAGTCAGGAAATCTTGGTCAACTAACTCGGGCCTTGGCCATCACCTTCTTCATTTCTTCGATTAATTTCTTGCAGCAATTGAAGAAAGATACAATCCCCTTAAGCAAGTTAAAGATGGCATTGCAGACTCAGCATCAGCTAATAGCTTAAGGATGTCTTCACTGACTTCATTGGCAAGGGAAGCTAGTTGTGAGAGGCTTCACTTTCAATTCGCCCTTGTTCAACATGTTCCTTCATTTGGATTATCAATTCTTGATGTCTCCTTTTTAGCTTGATCCTAACATTCCTTCTTCAGTTTGGCCACTGCTGCTTTCACACGCTGTTCAGCATTGTGGAATTGCTTTTCACAATTTGGGTCGGGAGAAATTAACTTGAGTGGCAACTTGATTGTCTTAACCCTTTCTGCAATTCATTGGCTAAGGGAATCTTTCATTAACAGTCCATGATCTTGGGCCTTTCTTTAAAGCGAACAACATTGCCCCTAAGCGTTCTTAACTTGATGAAGCATTTCAGCAAAGATTCATTCTTATATGATCTGCAATGTGGCAAGAGACGCAGGCGTTGGTGATCCTATCACAGGATACCCAAATAGTTTTTTTGTTTGTTTTTTTTTTTTGCTGACACACACACAACACTGGATACGAGACATCAAGATAGTTCCCACAATGGTATATGGTACACGATCTTTGCTGCCAAGAAAACACGCCATTTAAACTTTTTCTCTCCTGAGCATGCATAAAGTTGCACTTATTCATTTGCCTCTTTCATCTTTTGTTTACATTGTAGTAGTTCACCTAGGGCACATGTGGCATTCAAAGCGTCCTTACTCATGCGAGAAATGAATCATACATACAACACCGGTAAACAGTGTAACATTATCCTTCTCCTTGGCTCACAACATCGACCGAGGGTCCCATAAGTTTCAGCTAGGCCAATAGTGATTGGATTCTCAGAGCGAACTTTGTATTCCACAAATGCATTCATGGCAGCACAGTCGACCAACTCCCCGATATTAGGAAAGAGCATGACACCATAGTGGATAAGAGCTAGTACGTCCATGAATGTTTCCCACTTTTCCTCCTCGGTTAATCAATGCAAGAACCACTCTAGGCATCCTTGAGTAAGGCCCCTTGTTGTAAGTATGAATTCACTCTCCCACTTCTTTGGGCGTACTTTTATTATTCTCGCTTACTGTCAGACAAGGATATACTACCTGTATGGATCTTTTCCCTCAAGAAATGCATCTAAGATCAAATTATTCTACTGTAGGCACCAATTGGAAATGGGTCATAGTACTGAGCTAAAACAATAATTGTTATTGTCCAGACCTCTACCTCTGATAGGATCAACAAATTCCCATGCTCCTACCTGAATGCATTTTTCAAGGTTATCTTTTTTTTTTTTACCAGACCCCTTGAGCCACCAATACTACCCTTCTTTGCTTCGATGTGTATCCTTTCATCAAAATGCATGAACTTGAATGCCCCTTGACTCTGAATCCCATGATAATTTCCATTTTTACCTCAAGGACTTAATCACAAATTTATAATTTCTTGACTAGAATCCACAAAATGTGACAAGACCATAAAAAACATGCGCAACAAAGAAAGAAAGAAAAAAAAATGTAGTGATATGTACAAGGTGCTTGGTTTTATTAAGCAAAAATGAGGGTTATAGGACCGCACACATCTCCCTTTGTGCAACGCTTAAGATTGCAAGCAAGTATATGCAACCTCACAAGGATGGTCTCCTGAACCTAGAGGTCAATGGTCACTAGAGATATGGCTCCCAACATAGTACCTCCACAACAATCGAGTAATCAACTAGGTGTGAAGACACAAGTGAAGGGAACAAACTCTAGTTGGGGTTCTCACGATAGACAAACAGGAAGTATATCCCAAGTGGCACCGCCACACAACCCCTCTATTTCTAAACTACATTCAGACCCGGGTATAGGGCCCCACTCAATAGATGCATAAAGTGTGTGTGAAGAGAGAATGCAAATGCATACCCAAACCCTCACCTGCAAAACAACCAGAAAATTTTCCCAGGCAGATATAAGCATGTCATCTATCCTAGTGTTCAATGTATAACAAGTAAAACAATTTGCATGCAATTATTTCGAAAATCAAAGATAGACAAAGAAAAGGGGAAGAAAAACATAATGAAAAACCACATTAAATTCGCGCATCTAATTAAATGGCCTGACTCTCTAGCGTCCCCAGTGGAGTCGCCATCTGTCACAACCAGAAATCGCGACGGGACGACGACGATCCAAAAAGAGAAACGAAAACGTTTTTTGAAAAAAGAGATGGAATCGCCACCATAGTTTATTCTGGAAAACTACGGAAAAACCATAAAAAGGATAAGGCGGTCTATGAAAAACCAGACTTCGGATTCGGGAGTCGGTTACGTGTAGGGAAGGTATTAACACCCTACAACGCCTGCCCGAAGACAGTACCTTTAATTAAATACGCGAATTTGATGTGGTATGCAAAATGTTTAATTTCCCCTAAAAAGTAAAAATCTAAAGAAAACAAAATATTTTTTGTGCTTTTTGTGCCCGACAAGGATTGACCTTGCTCCTACGTATTCTCAGTCAGACTGAGAAATCAGGGTTACGTAGTTCTAGCAAATTGTTTGGAAAATATTTGAAAATTTGTTTGGGAAATTTGTTGAAGAATTTGTTTAGAAAATTTGGATTTTTTGGAAAGTGAACCTAACAAGGACTGGCCTTGCTCCTACGTATCTCCACTCTTTGTGGAGAATCAAGGATCACGTAGTTCTGGCTTAAAAATTTGTTTCTTGTGTAGAAAAAGGATGTTTTGATGTCTTTGTAAAAGGGGAAAGGTTTTAGCACAAGACTTACGCGAACGGTTACATGTGTGCTTAAACCTTTTAAAGTAAATTTTTGCTGATTTTTTGAAAGAAGAGGAGAAAGGTTTTCAGCACAAGGCCGACGGAATGGTCGCACATGTGCTTAACCTTAAAACATATTTTTTTTGTTATTTATATTTTTTTTAAAGAAGAAGAAAAGGTTTTCAGCACAAGGCCGACGCGAATGGTCACACGTGTGCTTAAACCTTTAAGATATATTTTTAAAACCTTAGGGTATTGAGTGCTAGGCTGATGCGGACGATCGCACGAGCATTCATACCATTATTAAAAAACTTAAAAACCATTTTTTGATTTTATAATTTTATCATTTTTATATTTTATAATTTTATAAAAAAAAATCCTAGTTTTATTATACGAAAATAATTGTTTAAAATGAAATAAGAATTTATTTATTTATTAGATAAAAGAAGAATTTCAAACACTACAAACTATAAATTATGAACATCAACATCTATAAACTATGTACAGATAAAATGTATGTGTGATGAATAAAAAAAAAGCATGAGTTATAATATATGTAGGTTGCGTAAAGTAAAATAAAATAAAAAAAACAAATATAATGAAACCAAAAGATTAAAACCCGTGAAGAAAAGTTTGAAAGGCTCCGACCAAAACCAGAAAAAAAAAAGTAATGATGACAAAAAAGTAACAAACATAAAAATGAAGATAAAAAGTAAGAATAAAAATGGAAATAAATGAGTAAATAAACAAAATAAAAATAAAACAAGACAATTAGGAAGAAAAGGAAAAAAAGAAAAAAAAAACACAGTAAAAAAAAGCAAAAGGGGTTGAGCCCAAAGTTTCTTATCAACCAGAAACCCCTTAAGATTTTTGCATCTTCATCACACCAATACACCTTGAATGATAAACTGCAGGGCATCTAACACAACAAAGTAAACTCAATCTCCATATATAAACAGGCCAGCCAAGAGAGTAGCATCAGTCCTGTTAAAGTCAAATTCACAATTCGTTCGGTTTTCTTCATCCTCCTTAACCTCTTCTCTTGTAGAAAATGGAGACTCCCTATACGCATTGTGTTGCGTTGCGATTTACCACAATAACATCCAACGAACCAGCTGTCTACAACGACATCAGCGCGCCTAACATTTCATCTGGGAATGGTGAGGTAGCCCACGAAGGGTATGTGAGAGAGGAAAGAGGAGTACTATGGCGAGGGAGATGAGTAAGCAGAGGAAAACTGGGAGGCTCTGAGTTTAAGTGGAAAAGGTGAAAATGAGAAAGAAAATGAAGACGGTGAATCAGAGAGGCGGAGAGCGAGGGCGGCTTCAAGAGTGCGTGTTGCGGCATCCGTGAAGACCAACCCGTGACAGCTCTCCTTTCTTTTGGGCTATGTTTCTTTTGGAAGCCAAAAACCTATGTGCAGCTGTCCACACCAATGAAATGCACGACCTCTCAGCCTAATAAACGAGTGCAGCTGCTGTGTGGAGTGTGTGGACTCTCTGACAACGTGTTGCTTAAATATGGAGGAAATCCCCTTCTAGAATGGCGGCTCCCCTCCTTCAACCGTAACCCTCCATTTTTTTTAAAAATAAAATAATCTCTGCAATATTCCACTTGCTGCAGCGTGGAAGTGGCGTCTTTAAAAAATGGAATGGGTCCCCATGGGAGCTCTTGGATGGAAGTTGGTGGGATGGATGCACTTGAGAATGGTGAGAGGCGAATCATTGCTGGAAATGAAGAATTGATAGAATGGTCCTTTTTGTGCTTTGCTGGACGTCAATGCATCCCGTATGCCCCATTTTTTCATCCGTCACACCACATTCTTCTAAAGAAACCCACTTCATTTAAACCATTATGCTTCTTTCTTTCTTTTCTTTTCTTTTTCGTTTTCTTGTTTTTATTCCTTTTTTTTTCTTTTTTTTCTTTTCTTGCTTTTATTTCTTTTTTCCGTTTCCTTTTTTTTTCTTTTTTTTGTTACGTTTTCTTTATTTTCCTCTTAATTATTTTTCTTTTCTTTTTTCCTTTTTCTTTTCTTCTTCTCTTTTATTTTTGTTTTCTTTATTTTTTTTTAAAAGAACCTAGATAATCAAATCAAATCCAATAATAAAAATAGACTAAATCAAATACCAAATACTAAAATAAAAATTAAAAATAATAAAACGAAATGAAAATAAAATAAAATAAGACAAAAATAACAAGTCCTATTATTTAATCACCCGAACGAAATTAGGTGTTGACACATACGATATTGTATAATAATATTATTATTATAAACTATCTTTTATCACCCAATATTCATATAAAATTTGTAAAATTGTATTAATAATACGACATTATATATTCAAACATATCAAATCACTACTTAATATGTTTTTATTGTTAAGTGAGCATCAAACCATTATAAGGGAAATCACATTTTGGTAATATGTAATGGAAAAATAAATTTTATATTTTAAATTGATAAAATTAAGATCAAATTATAAGATATAAATATGATAAAAATATGAGAGAATATTTAAAAATATTATATTAATTAAAAAATTTGACCGAATAAAATATATTGATATTTTTTTCACATAATACTTTATGTACGTGATTCAAATTATAGTTAGAAACTTAGATATCTCATAAAGCATATTCCATAATTAAATATTTACATTATATAACAATTATTGAAAAAGGTGAATTAAAAATTACATAATTAACACTCACAATTACCAATTTCTTTCTAAAGTATATAAATGAAATTAGCATATATTATATTAATCATCGTTTTTCTTAAGAAATTATAATTATTTTGTTGAGATAAGATAAAAAATATATATATTTATTATCATTGTTGTAGAAATATCAACTGATGATAGTAGTAATTAGTAATTAAGATATATGGTTGGGTTGCATCTGAGCTTTCAGAAGACAACAGAGCTCACACAATCTGTCAATGGCAAATCCAACTCTCTCTCATATCTCTTTCTCGCTCTTCTCTGCGTCGTTATTCGTCGTCTTTGGGTACGCTGATTCCCATTTTGAAGGTTTCAAAGTCGAAGACGACGATGAAATCGAAGACGCTTTCATCGATCCCGCATCTTTTCGATCATTGCCCCTCTCCGACCCCACCCCTCTCGCCACCTATCCAACTCCCCAACCACCACCCTCCGATCTCCCTAAGTCCCCTCCCACTGTACTTATTTATTTAATATTCTTTTATTTCCGAGGGGTACGGAGCGGCATTTAAGCCTTCCAATTCATATTCTTCTCCCAGTCCCAAGTGCCAAGAACCGGCGAATGAAGGCTCCATGGCGGCATCAGAGCAGCCAATAAGCTAATCTGTTCCCAGTGATCCATCTAATTGATTCGATCCAGTGCAGAAAGAAGCGAGTGAGCGGCAAATGATCCAATATCGGACCTGGCGAATATCTGTCTCTCAATCCCGAGATTCCAATCCAAATTATGCATTTACTGACCGCACTAGATTTCTTGATTCGCTGGGAGAGAGTAGAGAGT
The DNA here is from genome assembly GCA_027742785.1 of Vigna reflexopilosa. NCBI lineage: Eukaryota > Viridiplantae > Streptophyta > Magnoliopsida > Fabales > Fabaceae > Vigna > Vigna reflexopilosa. The sequence continues at coordinate 31,107,115 of CM050930.1, read as the reverse complement.
CAAGGTTCGTTGGCAAGTACTTCCTTTCTATTAGTGCCACCGGAAAGGATGAAAAGAGATAAGATGTTGGTGGTTAGCCTGCCCCGGACTCGTAATTGATAGTTTCTGATGAATGGAGATGGCTATGGGGCCTACCTATGACTGATTTCCCTTACAGGTCCTAAAGGCATCAGATGATTGGGCACATATCCGCCTCTGGTGATGGGACAGATGGATCGAATGCAGCATAGGGGTCAATGGAAGCAACAAAGAAAACAACTAAAAGCGACGTTCGCGCCCTAATCAATAAGGGGAATGAAGCATCCATCGACGCTCACTTGTCTATGTTCCTTATGTCAGTCTCCTTTTTAAGGATCCTTCCTAGCTCTCTTATTCATTATCTATATGATATGTGTGATGCCGACACCTAAGATAGAGAGAGTTACGACGACTATAATCAGAAGAAGAGGTTATGAAGTAACTCGACTGACATAAAAGAATATTAAATAAATAAGTACAGTGGGAGGGGACTTAGGGAGATCAGAGGGTGGTGGTTGGGGAGTTGGATAGGTGGCGAGAGGGGTGGGGTCGGAGAGGGGCGGTGATCGAAAAGATGCGGGATCGATGAAAGCGTCTCCGATTTCATCGTCGTCTTCGGCTTTGAAACCTTCAAAATGGGAATCAGCGTACCCAAAGACGACGAATAGCGACGCAGAGAAGAGCGAGAAAGAGATATGAGAGAGAGTTGGATTTGCCATTGACAGATTGTGTGAGCTCTGTTGTCTTTTGAAAGCTCAGATGCAACTCAACCATATATCTTAATTACTAATTACTACTATCATCAGTTGATATTTCTACAACAATGATAATAAATATATATATTTTTTATCTTATCTCAACAAAATAATTATAATTTCTTAAGAAAAACGATGATTAATATAATATATGCTGATTTCATTTATATACTTTAGAAAGAAATTGGTAATTGTGAGTGTTAATTATGTAATTTTTAATTCACCTTTTTCAATAATTGTTATATAATGTAAATATTTAATTATGGAATATGCTTTATGAGATATCTAAGTTTCTAACTATAATTTGAAAAAAATATCAATATATTTTATTCGGTCAAATTTTTTAATTAATATAATATTTTTAAATATTCTCTCATATTTATATCTTATAATTTGATCTTAATTTTATCAATTTAAAATATAAAATTTATTTTTCCATTACATATTACCAAAATGTGATTTCTCTTATAAGGGTTTGATGCTCACTTAACAATAAAAACATATTAAGTAGTAATTTGATATGTTTGAATATATAATGTCGTATTATTAATACAATTTTACAAATTTTATATGAATATTCGGTGATAAAAGATAGTTTATAATAATAATATTATTATACAATATCGTATGTATAGTATACATAGGAACATTACATAGATATTCTATAAATATTTTTTTTAAACTATTTTTCCGTGTTTTCATACATTATATTAAAAAATTGATGTATTTTTTTATTTATTTTTTGCATCCTTAAAATTAAAATAATTATATTATTAATTTCATCCTTAAAATGATATTTTTTAAAATGTAATGATTTTTATTTAACTGTTTTTTAATCTTAATCATTTTTTTAAATTAAAAAAAAATTAAAATATTATTATTTTATTGCAACGTTCATTTGAATCTTATATTAGGTGACAACGTTCATAATCCAACGTTCATAATGCAACGGTCATAATTTTGCAACGGTCATAATTTTGCAACGGTGGTTTTTTTCATGTTTATAAATATAACATCCTCATTCCAGCACCCAGAGAAAAGCCTACTTCTTCCTTGGGTCTTCATTTATTTTCTCTCACTCTTTCATTTTCATTTATTTGTTGCTGCATCTGTCGTCAAAGGATTTTGGTGTGTTCGCTTCCCGCACCGACCGTCAAGGTAATCAGTTTGAGTTTGCCTCTCTCTGTGTTCTTGTTTGGCACCAGCATAATTTCTCTTTTCCTCTCTAGACCTGCACACAAAAGTTAGTAATGAAGTTTTATTCTGAAGATGCATGTAGCACTAAAACTGATCAGTATCTATCATAATACAGTGAAATTGGCAGACTATAATAATTGGTGCTGTTTCTGGCTTTTCTTCTGTTTGACAAGTATTTCATTATAACAATTTTATTTGCTATTTGAATTATTTCATCAAAATAATTTTATTTGGAAAGGGTTTCTCTTAGAAGAAAATTACATGAAATTTGGAATGTTTAGTTTTAGTATTTGTTCTTGCATCATTAAAATAGGAACACGAAGAGACACAGAGCTCCTTTTAAGAAATTGGTCATTATCATGATTCTTCTCTTAGACACTATGGGGGTATTGGGTATATGAAAAGAATTTATTTACCATTTAGAAAGGGTTTAATAACATGTATTCTTGTCAGTTGTAGGATCTTATTCAATGCAATGAAAGCCAAAACTATGCATTATCATGACCAAATCAGTGTATATATGTCTTCATTCTGCCTTTTATTCATTTTGTGCAATTTTTTTCTTCGTTTAGTTATATTTCTGTTTGATTTTGTTAAGTGACAGGGTGAAGAAGACATGTTCATGGCTTCCTTGATATGCAATATTGATGTTGATTACGAAACATATCTGGTCTGCAAAACAGACTTAGAATGTGTGAAAACTCTGCATTTTGATAGAATGTGTGAAATCTTTTATTGCATCAATTTTATTTTTGTTCCAATATGATGCTCGGATAATGTGCACTTATCTGAAAAGATGTGTTTGTTTGGGCCGTATGATTATTTTAAAAATAATAGAATAATATACATATTTTAAAATGTATAAAAATTCATGAATCATAATAAGTTTATAATTGAAATTCTGAAATCTAAATTAAAAGCATAGGTTTTTAAACATTGCTAAAATAGAAAAAATTATAAATCATTGTCATCATAAATTACTTCTTGGGAGTAGTACTATTAATCTCATGTCTTTGTTATACTTAATTATTATACTTATAACTTGGTTTCATGTTGTCCCTGGACTTTTCAAGCTTGAGATTTCAGTATTACCCTACTCATTGTATTGATTTTTTTCTGCAATTACAGGAATCATTCATAGCTCGTATTTTTTATCGAAATTTAGACTAATGGTCTACAGCATGACAAAAAATAGATACTGTGAGCGAATTGGCAGACACCATAAAAGCAATAATGGTAAATCTCCTAAAAGTGCTTTGTTTTTTTATCCTGAAAGTTTGTAATTGTTATGATATATGGTAGTAATGATTTGAGTGAAAACTAGCAATTAGTGCTTTTCTAGAAGGCAACAATCCCATCTTTAATTTTAGGAAACTAGCAATTAGTAGTTTGGCCGATGACAACATTTTGAACTTTTCCCTTCCGATTCAAGTAAAAGACTTGCCAGTTGTGTTTCTAAACATATTTTATTTCGAAATCATAATTATGTACTATATTATAGACATAATTACTTAAATATGGTATCATCTCTATTAATTTATTCTTTTATACTTAGCTTTTAAGAAGATATATAAGAAAAAATATAACCCTTAAACCCTAAATCCCAAACCTCAAATTTGACAATTAAAGAAACAAAGTACATGAAATATACTCCCTAAACCCCCTCAAATTTATATTTTTAATAAATATCGGTTCATGTATTTTAAGCAATGGCGTATTGATTCGCAGTAAGTATTCAAAAATACAGAAAAAAATGACAGACATGTAATACTTACTGTGAGGACTGGGCCGATACTCAAGTCTGTCAGCTTAGCAAGGAAGTTTTAGACCGGTTCTGAACCAGATAGATTGAGACCGTGAAGTTAATAAAGACAGAATATATCAGTGCATTTTACAAATACTAAGCCGATTACATTTCACGGTAGTTCTTAGGGACATTTAAAAATGAACATAACTCTCAAGATAGCCAATGTGACAAACCTCATGCTTAAATAATAATGACTGAGCCGAGCATTTCTGACCACTGCATATGCATACCCACGCAATGTAATCTTCCTAAACCAAGAAACCACAGAGAAACTATTATAGAACTGAAAATTGAATTAGTGCCTTTATGATATCCATAAAAAAACATAAATCGCAAGAAACCTAATGGACATCAGGACCCAGTATTTCCCAGTCAAATCCAGCATCTTCCAATTTAACACGGCCCTTCAAATCAACTGCCAACTTCTCAGCCACTCTTGAACTACCAGTAAAAAGGGTCATTCGTGGATTTCCCAGTAGCTGAATTTGATTATTCAACTGTGACCTAGCATTAGCGACAATGTTACAAACAATGAAAATGTTAGAATTTGATTAAATAAAAAAATGAAAATGTTACAAACAATGTAACTCCAAGGGAAATGCACACCTATCATGGCGAAGATTTGATATCTGTGTAGAATTGAGGTTTTCACCATTGTTGAGCAGTTCATTAGAGATTGCAATTATATCCTTCAATTCCTGCAAATGAATTGCTGCTTCAGGGCAAAGCCCTAGCTGCCTCCAATTTTAGGATTAGGCCTATCAATCTGACAAATGAACATGGATAACTTGTGAAAGATCAAAATACCTTGTACCCATGGATGCAATCTAAACACAGGTCTGGTGGCAAAACATCACCCCCCTGTCTAGCAAATTCATCTTTATCTGCATTTGGTGTTACAGGAGGAAGCTTGGATATTGATGGCTTAGGAGTGCAGGTCGACTGGAATTTCTCAACAATTTGGTCAACATCAATGTTCTTAAAGGCAACCAGAAGCAGGACGGAAACAAAGAGAGAGAAATCAGCATCTACATGGATCTAAGCAGTTTGGATAAACTTGACTAGGTAACAGTTTATTTCTAAGAAAAAACAACAAAGCAGCCACACCAACTACGGACAAAAGAACATAATTAGAGAGTGAATAAAATGGCTAAACATCCTCTCTTCAGTTTCCACTTCACAAAAGAATTGTGCAAACTACTAGTAGTAAAAGACTGAAAGTTAAACTAACTGTTACAAAATTATGTATGACTGCAACTAATAAATATGTGGTAAGCCCTTTGATTTTATATCAGTTCATTCAAAAACAATAAAATCAAGCAAGTGGCAACAAATTGTTGGCAATTCTAACTTGCAGGCCTAGTGAGACCCAAATGAATTTGACTCATTTAAATTAATCAATGCGTACTAAATTACCTCAAGTATGTTATCATCATCAATATCTCCAGACATGCTGTTAGAAGACTCGTTGATTTGGCCTGTGCACTTATTATGATTGTTCAATGAACCATCCAAACCCCAAGAAGTATTTCTGCTAACAACTGGAATGTCAGTGACATCAGGACACATACGGTTGTCATTCTGATAGCCTCCATGGATTGCTGTTCTCGTATTCTCATGACTCTACCAATTAACATTGACATTTTTTCCAGGTTGTACATAGTTTCTACTACAATTTTGTAGACTTGAAAGAGCATCCCAAGCCTGTCAGGAATTGTCTCAACAGATGTTATTGCAAACTAAAGAAGTCTCAAACAAGAACAATTACATGGGCAAACTACTCGCTTTCATATAACAGTTATACTACTATACCTTGTCAAATTGTACTCTCTGTGAAACTTGAATATTTTAACTTCGTTGAAAAACAAACCCGAGAGAATTGACGCATTAGAGAGCAAGCTGAAACTGAGCTGAAATCCATATATTAATCTAGTAAATCAATTTCCACAGAAATAGCACAGCCACAGTTGACAAAGGAAACCAACAAATAAAATCCATTCAAAAACGACCTCAGTACTGAACGGCAAAAAGTGGAGTAAGAACATATAATCCAAGATGGTAACTCTGAATTGGAACGAGTTTAAACCAACATCTACCATGTTATTCCGCTATGTTAGCAGAGCAATAATAGTCGATTGAAGTAAACGGAAATTTAGATAGAATTAATGTCTTGGCAACCCCTGGGAACGAAATTGATTTCCCTGTATACACACAAAACTAATGAAGTCCCAAAACCTGGTCATTCCAAGAAAGACCTATAAACCCTGTTGAACTGAAAGGTATACCCGGCAGTCCCAGGGTCCGGTTCTTGGAGGCGGGGCTTCTTGGGCAGAACAAAAAACAGAAAATTAGAGCTCAAAAACTTCTCTTGGGAGGAGAAATTCTCATGAGCATTGGCATGCCGCAACCAGTCCCTGTTATTCTCTTTAACAACGCGAACTGAATTAGCTTCACTGTAAACATTCCAAAACCTAATTAGACAATAACTGTAAATGTTGAACCACAAAGATGGAAACAAATAAAGCGAACTCAAGCATCATTGCCCTTGTCTCATTTGACTGGTCACCAAACAACACATTCCCTACAGAATCAGAACTCAATTTGAATTACAGCAACACGGCGCAATGATAATGAACAAAAATGAAGACAAAATCTCGTTAGCGTGCCTCATCAAAACATGGGCATCGGTAAATGGAAGAAAAACTGCAATGGAGATTGCAACGTTGAGTGGAAGTAGAGCGATTCGAATCAAAACCCTAGAAAAGTGATCGAGGAGAAAAGTTCGCCATTGAAACACAAAGATCCAAATAATCGTACGGAAGAGAAGAGATAGAGCTTTTCCAAAGCATTGGCGGGATTTTTCATTTCAACGAATGCACTTCTGCAAAATCTTGATTTTTTTTTTCTTTTTTTATAACCCAATAAAATAAAAATATAAAAAATACTGTCGAAATTTTTTTATAATTCAATTAGCGGTACATGATTTTCAACTTCCGCCAGGAGGGTTTACACATTGCTAAGACAATGACAGAAGAGGGAAACCTAAAAATTAAACTTTTCCTTTTTAAAAATAATTTTTTACTTTGTCTTAAAAAGTATGAAAAGTTAAAATTTCCATATTTTTAATTAATGATTGATAGGACAAAAGAAATAAGTAAATTTAAAGTAAATACAGAAGAAACACATCATTTCATAAAAGTTAAAATGTATACAAAAATTAAATTTATAATTATATAAAGTGTAGAGAATCATTCATCAATTTCAAAACAAAGATAAGGACTAAATATGTTTACCCTTCTTTAAATTTTATTTATTTATTTTAAGTCTTTCACATAAATTTAAGTAATTTTAATTAAGTATCTGCTAAAAAAATTGAATACCCAATTTTTTTTTTAAATTCAAATAAATTTTAACCATTTAGATTGATTGGATAATGAATTTACTTTCTTGACTTATTAAAAAAAGTGACCTTTTATGTTTAATATAAAATTATATTGTGATTAATATGAAAAATATATAAAATTTATTATATTGAAAATATATTGCATTTAATTATTTACATGTTATCACGTAAGGTGAGATTTTTATATTCAGTAACAATATTATTATGTTGGTTTATGGTTTATCATTTACATTAACCAATAAATTGTCTTGTTAGGTAACAAAACCATTATGCTAATAAATTTTATATCAATATTTATAATAGATTTTATTCAACATCATTTAATAAAAATAATCCACTTCACATTTAATAGTAATGTTATTGTATATTAACTATATGTTTTAGAAAAATAATTCTTTAACATACTTAATTTTTTTACCTTCATTTAATATTATTTTTTTCTTAAAAAAATATAAAAATTTATTTATATAATTATCTTATTTTTGTACTTTATATTAAATAAATGTAAAAGATGAATGTAAAAGTGTGTTATAATATTATTAGATTGTTTTCCTAAATTAGTGATGCCCAACAATTACTTCGCCTGCTTCTATTAGCATAAAATTGGGATGGTATTGTATATATAAAAGAGTTACACTTCATGGATAAAGGTCATAATAAAAAATATAATAAAACTTCAACTTCAAATTATTGTGCATTTACTGATTATTATTTTTTTTGTAGGAATGTACTCGTCAAAGGTGGTGACCTCCTTAATTCGTTAGATTTTGTTGATGTATTCTTTGATGGCGAGGTTCAAGTCTTTAATGAGACACAATGGACATAAACAAAATCTATCAGACATATCAACCATTTGCAAATGTATGTCCAAATCTTTTTCAAAAATGAACTCCACTTATAGATCTTGAGTTTTGCAGATGAGGATTTCTACGAGCTTTGTTCACCACGTATTAATACCCTATGTTTGTGTGTCTTTATGTCTATTTGTGTGTGTCTGTCTCTGTGTGTGTGTGTGTGTGTGTGTGTTTTTGTGTGTTTGTGTGTGTAATTTGTGTGTGTGTGTGTGTGTTAGTTTGTGTGTGTAATATGTGTGTGTCTGTGCGTTTGTGTTTATGTGTGTGTGGGTGTGTGTGTGTGTGTTTATCTGGGTTTATGTGTTTGTGTGAATGTTCGTGTTTGTGTGCGTGTGTTTGAGTGACTGTGTGTATTTTTATTTGTGTTTGTTTCTGTATTTGTATGTGTGAGTGTGTGTTTGTGTCTTTATGTTTGTGTTTGTGTGTTTATACGTGTATGTGAGTGTGTGCGTGTGTGTTAGCGAGTATAATATGTGTATGTATATGTATAAAAGGTTGTGTGTGTTTGTAGTTGTTTCTGTGTGTGTGTGTGTTTGTGTGTTTTTGTGTTTGAGTGTGTGTGTGTTTATGTGTGTGATATGTATGTGTGGGGGTGTGTGTGTTTATGTGTCATATATGTGTGTATGAATGTTTGGGCTTATGTGTGTGTGTGTGTGTAATATATGTGTGCCTGTGTTTATGTGTGTGTAATATATGTGTTCATGTGTTTGTGTGTGTGTGGGTGAGTGGGTGTGTGTTTCTTTGTGTATGAATAAGGTTGTGTGTGTGGGGGGGTGTGTTTCTTTGTGTATGTATAAGGTTGTGTGTGTGTGTTGTGAGTGAGTGTGTGTGTGTGTCTGTGTGTGTGGGTGGGTATTTATGTATGTATGTTTGTGTGTGTGTATGTGTGTGTGTGTGTGTTTATGTGTGTGGGTGTGGATTTGCATGTATTTGTGTGTTTTGTTTGTGTGTCTTTGTGTTTATGTGTGTGCGTGTGTTTGTTTGTGTGTGTTTGGGTGTGTTTGTGTGCGTAATACGTGTGTGTATGTGTTTTTACTCTTGTGTGTGTATGTGTTTAAGTGTTTAATTTATGTTTATGTGTGAGAGTGTGTGTTTGTGTATATAAAATGTGTGTGTGTGTACGTGTGTTTGTGTGTGTAATATGTGTGTGTGTGTTTATTTATTCGGGTTTATGTGTTTGTGTGAATGTGCGTGTTTGTGTGTGTGAGAGAGAGAGTGACTGTGTGTATTTTTATTTATGTTTGTGTGTGTTTGTTTTTGTATTTGTATGTGTCAGTGTATGTTTGTGTCTCTGTGTTTGTGTATTTGTACGTGTATGTGAGTGTGTGTATGAAAAAGTTTGTTTGTATGGGTGAGTGTTTGTGTTATATATGTGTGTATGTGTATGTATAAGGTTGTGTGTGGGGGGGGGTGTTTATGTGGGTGATACGTGTGTTTGGGTGAGTGGGTGTGTAGGTATAAGTTTGTCTGTGTGTGGGTGTGTGTGTCAATTTGTGTGTATGTGTGTAATATATGTGTTTTGTATGGGCGGATATGTGTGCTTGTGTGTGTGTAATATGTGTGTGTTTGTGTATGTGTATGTGTTTGTGGGGGTGGGTGTTTATGTGTGTGTGTCTTTGTGTTTGTACACTCTTTCTACACTCATTGTACACCTTTTCTACATCTTTGTACACTCTTCTGCAACCTTTCTACATATTTTGTAAAAAGATGTAGAATGGGTGTACACCATTTGTACACCCTTTATAAACCTTTTGTACACCTTTTGTTCCCTCTTTGTAGACTCTTTATACATCTTTCTCCATCTTCTCATACCATTTGTATACCCTTTGTAGATCCTTTTTATACCATTTGGACACCATTTGTATACCTTTTATACACTCTTTGTACACCCTTTATACAACCCTAAGCCCTAAGCCCTAAACCCTAAACCGTAGTTCATTTTTGAAAAGATGGTAAAGTTAGGTTTACCAAGGGGCAGAAGCGACCTCGGGGAGGCATGTGGAATCCATCCAGGAGCCGAACATGTCATTAATGAATGTACCGTGTTTAGGAGCATTCTCCAGGATCTTATTGACAGAAGTTTCTTACAAATATCCTATGAGGATAAAGAAGGAGAGGTATTTGCACAAACGGGTGGAGAACCCAATGTGACTTTACCAGAGCCATTAGTTATTCGCTTCACCAAGACCTCTCCTATGCTCGTAGCACCAAGAAGGACCTCTGTCATTATCCAGACACCTTCCCTTTTTCCCTATAAGAATGACAAGATTGTCCCATGGAGATATGACACGTGTGTGCTTGAGGAAGAACGTGACGAGCCGATCATTGAAAATATATCAAGCATTGACAAGATAACGAAAAGTGGACAAATCTTTTCACCGTCGCTTTTGACAAAGAAAGATAAGGAACTTTCAGAAGAAAAGATCGTGTCGTCAGATAAGAGCTATGGTGAAGAAGTTTCCGATGAAGAAGCTTGTGAATTCTTGAAGTTTATACAACAAAGCAAGTATAAAGTGGTAGATCAACTGAAACGCATGCCAACTAGGGTCTCCCTCTTGGAATTACTCATGCATTCAACCTCGCACAGAAAACTATTATTGAAAATACTCGGCGGGGCTCACGTGGAGAAAATATTTCCTTGGACCAGTTCAAAGGGATTGTTAGCAACATCACTACTAATGATTACCTCACCTTCACTGACGAAGAGATACCCACTGAAGGGAAAGGGCACAACAAGGCCCTTCATATCTCTATAAAATGCTTGGACCATGCCATAGCACGAGTTCTGATAGATAATGGCTCCTCCTTGAATGTAATGCCTAAAGTGACGCTGGAAAAATTACCATACGACGTGACTCACGTGAAGCCAAGTACTATGATCGTAAGAGCTTTTGATGGGAGCAAGAGAGATGTAATGGGAGAAATAGAATTGCCAGTGCAAGTCGGGCCTTGTGTTTTTCAAATAACCTTCCAAATTATGGACATTCATCCAGCCTACAGTTGTTTGTTAGGTCGCCCTTGGATCCATTCGGCCGGAGTGGTGCCCTCCACATTACATCAAAAACTAAAATATGTCATGGGTAACCAATTGATCATAGTTTCAGGAGAAGAAGACTTCCTTGTTAACGGGCCCTTGTCTATTCGTTATGTCGAGACCGTAGAGGAAGCTCTCGAGACTGCTTTTCAATCGTTAGAGATCGTTGGAAATGCTTATGTGGAGTCAATACCAGTAAATCCGTACCTATCTTGTGCATTTCTTATGATGGCTAAGATCATGATAAAGGAAGGTTTTAAGCACGGAAAAGGTCTGGGAAGATTTGAGCAAGGACAGACCCTACTGCTAGAGCTTGTCCAGAATAAGAATAGATATGGCTTAGGGTACAAGCCCACCAGGGACGACAAAAAGAGAATAAGGGAGGAAAAGAAAGAATGAAGTTTGGCTCGCATGGAAAGTAGGGACCCAGTGGCAAGAAAGATTCACATTTGCGATATCAAGGAGAGTTTCCGTAGTGCCGGATGGATTAACACCAGCCTGATAGCAACAATTGGGAATGAAGAGGAAGGCTCAGATTTTGTGCGGCCCTGCTCCCCAGATGCAGAGCTCAAGAATTGGAAGATAATGAACTTACCTGTGATGCTTAATGAAATGTAATAGTTTTTAATTAGTCTCATTGCTTTGCCCGGAGCATTGAGGCTCGCACGTTACGAGTTAACACTTTCTTTTACATTCAGCTTAACATTTAAATTTTGTTTGTTTCGTTTTTCATCTCGTGTTATCGTTTGCCTTAAAAGAAGCGTTTTTAACTTAAATAATGCATATGTGACCATGAATGTTTTGAAAACAATAATGTTGATATTCCTAATTTTGAGCGCCCTATCAATAACATGGAAAATGATTATGAAATTGATTTGGAACCTTCTCCAGAATTAATGAGATTAGTTGAGTAAGATTCCAAAGAAATAAAACCCCATCAAGAAGAAGTTGAAATCTTTAATGTAGGAGATGAGAGCGAGAGAAAAGAGGTAAAAATCGGCACCAGCATGAAAAACAAAGTGAAAGAAGAATTATGTGCTTTGCTAAAGGAATTTAGGGACGTGTTCGCTTGGTCGTACGATGATATGCCTGGTTTGGATACAAACATTGTTCAGCACAAGTTACCACTCAAGCCAGAGTGCCTCCCAATTAAACAGAAATTAAGAAGAATGAAACCTGAAATATCTCTAAGGATCAAAGATGAGATACGAAGGCAATTCGATGCAGGATTCCTAGCTGTGGCAAAGTACCCTCAATGGGTGGAAAATGTTGTACCGGTACCAAAAAAGGATGATAAAATACGGATGTGTGTTGACTACCGTGACTTGAACCGCGCGAGTCCAAAGGACAATTTCCCATTGCCGCACATTGACACATTAGTGGACAATACAACTAGATTCTCATTATTTTCGTTTATGGATGGCTTTTCGGGATATAACCAGATTAAAATGGCCCCGGAAGATATGGAAAAAAGCACCTTCATTACTCTGTGGGGAACTTTCTGCTATAAGGTGATGCCTTTCGGGCTTAAGAATGTTGGGGCAACTTATTAGAGGGCAATGATGGCGCTTTTCCACGATATGATGCACAAAGAATTAGAAGTTTATGTGGATGACATGATTGCCAAATCTGAATTGGAGGAAGAACACATTTTCAATCTGAGAAAATTATTTGAAAGATTAAGAAAATTTAAACTCAGACTTAACCCAACTAAGTGCACATTTGGTGTAAAATCCGGAAAGTTGTTGGGCTTTGTGGTTAGTCAAAAGGGGATAGAAGTGGACCCCGACAAAGTACGAGCAATAATAGAAATGCCTTCCCCCAATACAGAAAAGGAGGTGCGAGGCTTTTTGGGTCGGCTAAACTACATCGCTAGGTTCATCTCCCAGTTAAACAACCACGTGTGAACCCATGTTCAAATTATTACGGAAGTCAGCTTGTAGAATGGAATGAGGATTGTCAGGTCGCTTTTAACAAAGTCAAACAATACCTACAAAACCCCCATGTATTGAGACCACCCGAGCAGGAAGGCCACTCATTCTTTACTTAACTGTATTAGATAAATCAATGGGTTGTATGCTAGGTCAACACGACACGGTCGGAAAGAAAGAACATGCCATATACTACTTGAGCAAAACATTCACGGATTGCGAGCAGCGATATTCACCGTTAGAGCGAACTTGTTGCGCAATGGCATGGACTTGGCTAAATCAATATTAAGTATATTTTCAATACATGCTAAATCATTGTACTTGGCTAAGACAATACATGCTAAATCATTGTACTTGGCTGATATCCAAAATGGATCCTATTAAGTATATTTTCAAAAAGCCTGCTCTCACAGGAAGAATCGCCCGATGGCAAATGCTTTTGTCAGAATATGACATCATATACATCACTCAAAAATCTATCAAAGGTAGTGCTCTAGCTGATTATTTGGCCCAACAACCCGTTAAGGATTATCAGCTGATGCAACCCAACTTTCCAGATGAGGATATCATGGCTCTATTCAAAAAAGTTGAGGGAGGCCCAAGCGAAAAATCATGGACATTACTATTTGATGGGGCTTCCAACGTGATGGGGCACGAAATAGGGGCAATACTTATATCTCCAGAGAATTAATACACACCAATGACAACTAGGTTGTGTTTCGACTGCACCAACAATATTGCTGAATACGAGGCTTGCGTTATGGGAATTAGAGCAGCGATTGAATATAAGGCCAAGATTTTGAACGTATATGGTGACTCAGCTTTAGTCATTAACCAATTGAAGGGAGAGTGGGAGACCAGGGATGCAAAACTAGTCCCTTATCAAGTTTACATCAGTAAGTTGATTGAGAGTTTTGATTCCATCACATTTCATCACATACCGCGAGATGACAATCAATTGGCAGATGCGTTGGCTACCTTATCTTCGATGTTTGAAATTAACCGGAATGAGGAAGTACCAATAATCAAAATGAAGAGTCACGAAAAACCAGCATACTGTCATTCCATAGAGGAAGAGTTAGATGGGAAGCCTTGGTATTACGATATTAAAAATTATCTAAAGACTCAAGGATACCCAGAGAAGGCATCTGAGAATGATAAGAGGACAGTAAGGAGGTTGACGGCCAGATTTATCTTAAGTGTGGATGTTTTGTACAAAAGAAATCATGACATGGTACTCCTCAGGTGTGTGGAAGCGGAGGAAGCTGAGGCAATCGTGAAAGAGGTTCATGAAGGTACATTCGGCACACACATGAATCGACACTCAATGGCTAGAAAGATTATGAGGGCAGACTACTTTTGGTTAACCATGGAACGAGATTGTTGCATGCATGTAAGAAAGTGTGAAAAATGCCAAAAGTATGCAGATAATATCAAAGTGCCACCTGTAAACCTGAATGTATTTTCAGCACCATGGCCATTTTCAATGTGGGGAATAGATGTCATCGGGTCTATAGAACCCAAGGCAACAAACGTGCATCGCTTTATACTAGTCGCAATTGACTATTTCACCAAATGGGTAGAAGCCGCCTCCTACGCAAATGTCACCAAAAGGGTAGTAACCAAATTCATAAAAAGAGAGTTGATTTGTCGATACGGGCTCCCCGACAAGATTATCACCGACAACGCCACAAACCTGAACAACCGAATGATGAAAGTTATGCGAAGAGTTTAAAATCCGACATCATAACTCTTCACCTTATCGTCCAAAAATGAATGGGGCAGTAGAGGCCGCTAATAAAAATATCAAGAAGATTGTACACAAGATGGTAGTCACATATAAGGATTGGCACGAAATGCTTCCCTTTGCTTTACACGGTTACCGCACATTAGTACGCACATCAACTAGGGCAACACCTTTTTCCTTGGTATACGGGATGGAAGCAGTATTGCCCTTCGAGGTAGAAATCTCATCCCTACGAGTATTAATGGAAACCCAGTTAGAAGAAGCAGATTGGGTTTAATCCCGGTTTGATCAACTCAATCTCATTGAGGAGAAATGATTGACCACGGCATGCCATGGAAAATTATACCAACAAAGAATGAAGAAGGCATTTGACAAAAAGGTACGCCCTAGAGAATTCCAAGTAGGTGAACTGGTCCTAAAATCGATTTTGCCAATACAGAAGGATCACAGGGGCAAATGGACTCCAAATTATGAAGGCCCATATGTGGTAAAAAAGGCATTTGATGGTGGGGCACTTATTCTCACAAAAGTGGTTGGAGAGGAGTTACCGTTACCAGTTAATTCTGACGCGGTCAAAAAATTCTATGCATAATGATTCCATGATGGGGATTGCTCTTAAAGTGGAATTGACATTGTTGTATTATGCTTCAATTCAATAAAACTTTTTCGTTTTCTTTTCCTCACAATGTCACTCTTAATTTTCAACACGCCTCCCGAGCATCACATGTAGGTTCACAGGGCGCGAGTTTGTTCTTAAAGGATGTCGTGGAATTAATATATCAATCTCACGCGATTTTTTTTCGCTCATACATTCATGCATCATACATCATCATGCATTATAATAGCGGCTCAAAGAAAGGAAAAGAAAAGCATGGCACACCATGCCTCACCAACATCCACAAGGGATCCATGGTTTCATTGGACGTCAGTTCAAACGATACATCAGTGAAAGAATCCAACGATTAAAAGCCCAGTTAGCATCCTGGCACAAAAGCCTAGTTATCATCCTGACACCAAAGCCCAGTTATCATCCTGACACCAAAGCCCAGTTATCATCCTGACACCAAAGCCCAGTTATCATCCTGACACCAAAGCCCAGTTATCATCCTAGCACCAAAGCCCAGTTATCATCCTGGCACCAAAGCCTAGTTTTCATCCTGGCACCAAAAGAAATAAAGAAAAAGCCTAGTTTTCATCCTAGCACCAAAGCCCAGTTTTCATCCTGACACCGAAAAAAAATATTCACAAGGTTCATACACCTTTCCAGCAAATTTCATTGGGTATGACACACCCTCCACAGGTGTCACAGCTCCTCAGCAGAATCCACAAGGTTGCTACATCCTCTACCAGGTACGCTTCGTTGTAATCTTTTTCCATCTCTTTGGACCCGAAAGAAATTAATGTCTTTATCTTTATTTAGCTTTCACTATGATAACACAAAAAACTCCAAAGTTCATGTTATCTAGCAAAATCTAAATAAAGAGGGGCAACTGTCAATACCCAATTTCGTCCGGGAAAGCAAATAATCAAAATTAAAGAATAAGAGAATAATAATTAATGACGGGCAAAAAAAAAAGGGGAAAGGGAAATAATAAAATAATCTTCCTTAATGCAGGACACATCACTTTAGAATATTTTTGAAATATTAGTTTAATATGGTAATAATTTGAATCAATATTATGGCAATAATGGTAAGCAATAATTAAAAATATATTGATATAATTTGCTGCATCAGTTTCTTCCTGAAGAGAAAAATAAGATCATTTTTTTAAATGGGCAAATTTTCTGACAGTTATTATAATCTTTGTCTTGAATATTATTTGATTTATTTTTCTTGCAATCAAGACCATTTCTTTCCCTATTTTGCTAATTGTCAATTAATTCTCAATTAAGACAAGATTGTCATAATATTACAATATGTGCCTATAAATACACACTCTGTGAAAGAAAAATGGGGACGGAAAATAGAGAGAGACTGGCAGAAACAATAGAAAGAAAGAAAGAGAGTATAGAGAAAAATAGGTTCTAACACATAAGGGTTCTGTCAACCGCAATCACCAAAGAAGAAACAAGGGAGTACCGGAAGCTAAAAAGGTATGTCATTTTTGCACCATTCTTTTTCTTTTTATTGTGCTCTGAACTTTTTTTTTAAAGGTTTTACTACACACATACGTGCCTTCCAACTGTAATGTTTTTATTTGTCAGTCTGTCCCAATACCAAGTGGAGGGAGTGGAACTCCTCTGGTGAAATGTGTTGGTGTTATTTTAACAAGGTTGGCTTCTCTCTCCTTGTTAATGAACCAGCTTGGACTTATGATTCAGAAGTGTGTAATTAGAGAAATTCTAACAATAGCCTCTTTCCTATTGTTTGAAATTTGGTCCAAAATCCTATTTAGTGAAGTTCTGATAATCGTGTAGTTTCTGATAAATATCAACTAATGAGAGTATCAGAGAGATTGTATGTCTAAACTATTATGTTAGAAATTGTATGTTTAGAGTATTATGTTAGAAAGTGTGTTCCTAGCTCTCTTCATAATTATGTATCATATTGTGGTAAATAATTATATGTTCTTTAATTTCTTAAATATTTTTTCACTCTGCTTTAAAAATTAGGTTTAATCATTTAGATCATCCCTATTTTTGTAGGGTTTTCTCAATTAGGTCCTCGTATTGTAAAATTTCTCAATTTAGCCCCTGAATGTGAAAAATTGAATCAATTTAGGACTTGCCGTTAATTTGGGTGAACGGGGTTAAAAAATGTTGTACATCTCAGGGTGATATTATCATGTTTTACTGACGTGGCAGATTACATCACTGTGTGTTAGATTTGTTTTATTTAGAAATTAAATTTTATTAAAATAAAATGATTGAAAACGCAACTTTTAAATAAAATACGATTAATAAATGAAAACGCAATTCTTAAATGAAGATCGCGACATAATTTGAAGAAATTTGGGAAATCAAATGGGATTTGAATAAAACCCTGGAAGACTCAATCCCTAATTTAAATGTGTGCCTGAGGACCTGCCATTGTGCAAACCCTTGCTTACTTTCAGGCTTGAACATTTCGATGGCAACTTCAACTCCAAAGCCTGGTTTGGCGGGGGTAAGGGTGTTCTCATCCAACCATCCCTTGTAAACTCTGTTAAGCCCACCTTCACCAACCAATCTGTTGGATTTAAAATTCCCTATGACAGATTTCAGCTCCTTAAAATTAAACACCTTTAACTCAGGCCATTTCAGAATTTGGCTATCGGTAAAAGGAAGAGGAGATCAATGTTGTAGATGTCTTCTCTCACGAAAAACTGATACTTTCTGATCTCGATGGATGTGGTTTCGGAGATATCAACGATGTTGCCGTGAATGCCTGAAAACAGAGGAACCGAACCCGCTATGGAAAATTTATAATCGGAGGAAAAGAAGGAAGAAAACAATTCCTGTTTTGGGATGGATTTAGAAAGGGCATAGAAATTTTGATAACTTGCCCGAATAGTGAGTGTAGTTGAGTGAAGAGGAATGAAGTGATGGAGTGTAGGAGAAGCAGATTCCCATCTTATGCCGATCAAAAACCTCTGGTTTTGGATGTCACTTGATTAACCAGTCTTCCAATTTAGGGTTTTTCCCAAATTTTCCCAAATGTTTGCGTTTAAGGAAACATTGCGTTTTCATTTATTAATTGTATTTTATTAAACGTTACGTTTTCAATTATTTTGTTTCAATAAAAATTAATTTCTAAATAAAACAAATCTATCTCTGCCACGTTAGTAAAACCTGCTAATGTTACTCTGGGATGCATAACATTTTTTAACGTCGTCCGCCTAAATTAACGGCAAGTCCTGAATTGATCCAATTTTTCACATTCAGGGACCTAATTGAGAGATTTTACAATACGAGGACCTAATTGAGAAAACCTTACAGAAATAGGGATGATCTAAATGATTAAACCTAAAAATTATTCAAGTTGGATCCTGTCACTTTTCTTTAGTGATTCCAATTAAACTAATACTAAACTTAAATATCATATCTTAGCTAGAGCATATATTATTTCTTCAGGTTATATGATGCTTTACAAAGGAATCTTGTTTTGCTTAATTGATCCTAGCCCTTCGCATCATTGCCTTTGCTGCTTTGCAGTTTTAAGCCACTCATTCGACTTAGCAGGATTTTGATTCTTCAAGTAAATTTCCTTTAATTTTTAATTATTCATTTATCCCAGACCTAATTGATTAATATGATTAACACCTTTTCTGATTATGAAAAAAAATATTTTCAGAGAACTGATAGTAGGAAGAAAAGTAGTTCGCGGTGTATTATGGCATCTTATTTTCAGCCATTATTGTTATGGATTGGGGCACTTCTTTCTCTCTCTTGTGTTTCTTTCTCCGTTATAACTACCTCTTACCTTTTTCTCTCTTTTCTGTCTTCCACGAATCAAAATCCAGTCCTGCCATTATAAAAGAATTACATGTTCTTTGTTCTTTTGCTTCATCACTATTTCTTCTTTCTCCGTCAACTTGATTCTAGTTCATCTCTGAAGTTTTTTCTGGCTCTGGTACGAAGGTTTACTTCTTCTACCCCATGATGCATCTTCTTTTCCCATCTTTTTTTCCCACAGTATCTTCATCTTCATGTCTATTTCAGGGTCCCATAGTTCTAGTTCCTCTTTCCGTACCGAAAATAGTTTATCAAAATCTTACTCCTTCTAATCGTTTGAGCATAGCCTTCGAAAAGGTTCACCATGCAACATTTGGGTAGGCGTCATTTCCTAGTTAGCCACCAATTAAAGCATCATTTCTCATATTTCAAGGTGAATAACTTCTTCTGCAACAAAATCTTACTGGCTTATTTGGGAACAGGTTCGATGGCTTCAAAATATTGCTCAACCTGGATTGACCATCAAATACAATACGCTAGCTCTCCACCTAATTCTGGAACCATCAAGATTGGATACCCACAACTTTAACATACCAGTTCATAAAAATCTGGTGAAAGGAAAATCTTCCCTAACAACAGCACTGCAGAACTTCTTCAAGGGACTACACCTCCCAATGCCTAAAGGTCTCAGTTCTTCCTATAAATGACAAGATGACCTATATCTGAACCTACCCTCAAACTTATATGCAATTTGCCCTGATCGGATTCGTACACCTTTTGGCTAGATGAGGCAAAAGGGTGACACTTGAATGCTTTAGCTGATCGGGTTCGTACACCTTTTGGCTAGAACAATGTGCAACACAAAAACTTCTACCCAAACCTTAAGTTGTA
Organism: Vigna reflexopilosa; assembly: GCA_027742785.1. NCBI lineage: Eukaryota > Viridiplantae > Streptophyta > Magnoliopsida > Fabales > Fabaceae > Vigna > Vigna reflexopilosa. The sequence continues at coordinate 31,087,104 of CM050930.1, read as the reverse complement.
AGGTGGAAGCCCTGTAAATTTCCAAATATCCATTTCCTTCTTCATTAGATTTGGGTCTTTCTTAATCATCATTTTATGTTTCATCCGAATTAAGCTTCATGTCTTCAGTATCCTTTTGCTCCTTATTGCGCCTGTGTTAGCCATTTAATTGAGGGTAGTGTGGTAGTACCTCAACCACCAAAAGGAACTGAACCTGTGTCTCTTGTGTCTCAGATGGGCCTTTGGATTCCTTTTAATATAGTGATTTACTTACACAAAAGTTATAGCCACACTGAGCAGAAAACAACAATTTACCGCCATATGGCCTGACCAGCAATAGTAATATCGGAGTGGGTTGCTGACGTATTTGGAAGTATTATTCCTGGTCATTGAAGTATAGCTGAATTTGAATGTCTTTGCTACTTCTTAAATGAAATATATTGTAAAATATACTGTAATAACTATTCATATTTTAATTATTGTTAGTATTTATTCTTTATGCCTTTTTGTACACTTTTTTTCGTAAAAACAAATTTGCATTGGCATTTATATATCATATTGCCACATGAAAATACCTTATTTTGAGTGAATACTTGAAGTTTAATGTATGAAAAACATAACTAATTATTTGTTCATTTCTTGAAGATTGCAGCTTTGGCCCAGAAGAATTCTGAGGCTGCTAGAGCATTAGCAGTGCAATCAAACATTTTAGAGCAGGAACTTGGTGAAAGATAGAAAAAAAGTTAATGGCAGGAAGATAGAAAAAAAGTAGATGCCAGGAAAGCAGAAGTGCAGAGGAGAGAGAAATAGAAATCAGAGAGAAATAAAAAAGTGTCAGAAAGAGCAAATGAGAGAGAAGAAAAATGCAGCCACGTAAACCTCAGTTAACGTCGTTCCTACTTACTTAACGGAAGGGACTAATTTCATTCAAAATTGGTAACCTAGGAATCAAATAACATCATTTTTAAAAGCGGGTACAAAACAGAAATTCAGCTCCCAACTTGGGGACTAAAAAGGTAATTAAACCAAGATTTTATATTAGAGTTTTGGAATTGAACCAGAATTTGCAGAACATAATCGTAACCTAGGCCTAAGCCCAAACAAGGAGTCTGTAGCATCAAACAAACTTCAAAAATTTAACACATAATAATTTAGAAAATGTTGCACATCCTGTTTAAGAAAGCACACTTAACTTCCGTATTACTGTCAAACACACATAACTGTCCTATCAGCTGACAATAAGTGTTCTCTGGATCAACTTGTAAACAAGGAGGAATTAAAGTCGTTGTGATTGCCACTAGTGTGTACACATTCTTTGGAAAGGCAGCACACTTAGTGGATAGCACCAATCAAGTTGGACATTTCCAGAAGGTTCTTTCTGCAATTGGGACTAAACCTATCGCGCAAGCTTTAATCTAACAATGTCCATTTTCACCTGCATAGCAAACCCAAACCGTCGTCACAGAAAAATCTTAATTCGCATCTCTTTGTTCTCGATTCAACCTCCATGCACATAACCAATCGCGACCTCCATGAACGAACTAATTGAAGCTTTTGTATTTTCTCCTTCCTTGAGCAAACAGAGAAAATCGCAAACCAGCAAAGAAGAACCCTAATCTCAGTTTGAATAACCCCACATTTACGATTTCTAATTTTGTTTCGTATAAATCTAATTTTGCTTGATTGAAGATAAAACTGAAGAACCCTAATTTTGCTTGATTGAAGAAGAACCCTAATTTTTCTTAATTGATAAATCCCTCTTCTGAATTTAACGATATAAGCAACGTGGTAGAGAGAACAGTGAAGCTGGCAGAAGACGTGGCAGGGTCGTTAGCCAGATCAATCAAAAGTTAACGTCGTCCATTTTTAACGACTAACTTTACATGTTTTAATACTAAGAGGACTAAATGCCATCAATGTTTTTAATAGGGACTAAAACCAAAAATCAGTAATACTTTAGGGACAAAAAACATATTTAATCCCAAATATTTCTACAAATAGTATACAAAGGGTGTACAAAAGGTGTAAAATGGATGTAGAAAGGGTTAAGAAAGGGTATAGAAAAGGTATAGAAAGAATGTAAAGAGTGGGTAAAAGAGTTGTATAAAAGGTGTAGGAAAGGTGTAAAATGATATAAAAAGGGTGGAAAACTGGTGTAGAAAGGGTATTTAAAGGGTGCACAAATGGTGTAGAAATGGTGTTGAAAGATGTGTAGAACTGGTGTAGAAAGGGCGTAGAAAGGGTGTAAAAAGACGTAGAAAAGACCTACAAACGATTTAGAAATGGTGTAAAATGGGTGTAAAAAGGGTGTAGTCATGGTGTATTAGATTGTCGAAAGAGGGTATAAAGGGGGTAAAAGGGTTGTATAAAAGGTATAAGAAAGGTATACAAAGGATGTATAAATATACAAAAAGTGTACAAAAGATATGCAAATGGTGAAGAAAATGTACATAAAGGGTGTAGAAAGTGGTAAAAAAGTTGTATAAAAGATGTAGGAAAGGTGTAACAAACATGTAGAAATGGTCTAACAAAGGTGTAGAAGGGGTGTAAAAAAGATTTACAAAGTGCCTACAATGGGTGTACAAAAGGGTGTACGAAGGTTGTACAAGAAGTGTTCAAAAGGTGTACAAAATGTGTATAAAGGATATACAAACAGTATAAAAAGGGTTGAAGAATGGGTGTAGAAAGATGTAGAAAGGGTGTACAAGGAGTATAGAATTGACTTAGAAAGGGTGTAGAAAGATTTTGAAAGAGCTAACAAAGATGAAGAAAAAAGGTGTAGAAATTGTGTAAAATAGGTGTAAAAAAGGTGTAGCCATAGTGTATTAGATTGTAGAAAGGGTGTAGGAAGGGTATAGAAAAATGTAGGAAAGTTGTAGGAAGTGAGTAGGAATGGTGTAAAAAGAGTGTAAGAAGGTTGTAAGAATGATATAAAATAATATAGGAAGGAGTGAAATAGGTGTATAAATTTTGTAGGAAGGGTATGGGAAGGATGTAAAAATGGTTTAGAAAGATTGTAATAAGTGTGTAGGAAGGTTGTTGGAAGGTTATAAAAATGATGTGGGAATAATGTAACGAGAGTGTATTAGGTTGCAGAAAGGTTGTATAAAGGGTGTAAAAAAAGTGTAGAAACGGTGTAGAAAGGGAGTAGAAAGGGTATAGAAAAGATGTAGAAAGATTGTAGAAAGAGTGTAGAAATGGTGTAGAAAGGATATAGAAAATGTATAAAAAGTGTATAGAAAGGGGGTTGAAAGGTTGTAGAAATGATGTAAAAAAGGTGTAGAAAAGATGTAAAAATAGTGTAGAATGGGTGTAAAAAGACGTAGGAAAATTGTACACCCTTTCTACATCCTTTCTATACCCTTTCTACACCATTTTTACAAACTTTCCACATCCTTTCTACACCCTTTTTACACTCTTTCTACAACCTTTCTACATCCTTTGTAGACATTTTCTACACCATTTGTACACTCTTTGTACGTCATTTGTATACCCTTTGTACAATCTTTTACACCTTTTCTACATACTTTATACACCATTTGTACACCATTTGTATATCATTTGTATATCCTTTGTACACTCTTCTACCCCTTTCTATATATATTGTAGAAAGATGTGGAAAGGATGTACACCCTTTGTACAACCATTCTACATCTCTCTATAGTTTTGTAACCTTTTGTATAGGTTACAAAACTATAGAGAGATGTAGAATGGTTGTACAAAGGGTGTACACCCTTTCAACATCTTTCTACAATATATATAGAAAGGGGTAGAAGAGTATACAAAGGGTCTGGAAAGGATGTAGAAATTGTGTACAAAGGGTGTAGAAAATGTCTACAAAAGGTGTAGAAGTGTTGTAGAAAAGTTGTAGAAAGAGTATAGAAAGAATGTACAAAGTGTATACAAAGGGTGTAGAAAAGATGTAGAAAATGTATAGAAAGAGTGTATAAAAAGTGTCGAAAGAATGTAGAAAGGATGTAGAAAGACTATATAAAAATTCTAGAAAGGGTGTAGAATGGTTGTAAAAAGTTTGTAGAAAGGCTATAGGAAGTGTGTAGAAAATGTGTAGAAATTGAGTAAAAGGAGTGTGGAAGGGGTGTAGAAATGGTGTACAACTTTTCTTCATTTTTTTCTACACCCTTTTTACATCCTTTCTACATCTTTTCTGCCCCTTTCTATACTATTTTTATACACTTTCTTCACCCTTTCTATACACTTTCTTCACCCTTTCTACATATTTTCTTCACTCTTTCTACACATTTTTTACATCTTTTCCTCATTCTTTCTACACCATTTTTACAACCGTTTTACCCCTTTTATACACTATTTATACACCCTTTCTACAACCTAATACACCATGGCTACACTCCTGAGCATCATTCTTACAAACTTCCAACAACCAACCTACACACTTCTTACACTCTTTCTAAACCATTTTTTACATCATTCCTACACCCTTTGTACATTTTTCCTACACCATTTATACACCTGTTTCATTCCTTCCTCGATCATTTTAGGTCCTTCTTACAACCTTCTTACACTCTTCTTACATTATTCCTACTTATTTCCCACAACTTTCCTACATCTTTCTTCACCCTTCCTAGACATTTTCTGCACCAATTTTACACCCTTTTTACACATTTCTTATACCCTTCCTACGATCTTTATACAACTCGATTACACTTTTTTTACACTCTTTCTACACCCTTTCTACAACCTAATACATCACGGCTACACTCTTTCTATACTCTTTCTACACACTTTCTATACCCTTTCTACACTCTTACTACAACATTTATACACCTCTTTCACTTCTTCTTACATCATTTTATTCTTACAACCTTCTTAGTGTAAAAAGAGTGTAAAAGGGGGTAAAAGGGTTGTATAAAAGGTGTATGACCATGGACCCACAAACTATAAAACTGCGCATTAAAATATAGCTAAAGGTAGAGTAGTCTCAAAATTCAGTAAAATTTTCATCTACTTATATTGTATAATTTGATTATATCTTTAGCCAATACATGATCTCTCACAGAAACCAATAATAATACCAATCAGACCCAAAACACACAGCCAATCAGACCCAAAACACACAGCCAATCACATCTGGGAAAGCCACAAACCATGACCAAAGAGACATCAGATTGGCCATATAGAAGATAACAAAGGAGACATCGGGTGAAAAGGGAACTTCATCGTGCGGAAGTTAGATTCAGAAAGGAATAGTGATGGGAGGATTGTATTGAAGGTTCGGAAAGATAAAATTGGTATAGGAGGTTCAGAAAGATAAAATTGGAACAGAAGGTTCAGAAAGATAAAACTAACAGCGAATGAGATTCTTCTTGAGAACAAAACTATGGAAAATATTCTGTGTTCGTACGTGACTCAACGTCACCAAATAAATAGTTGTATTTTTTGTATCAGAGCATTGGATTGATACTCCTTTGTAGGATGGTATAGAAGGTTCAGAAAGATAAAATTGACAACGAAGGAGATTGTTTTTGGGAACATAAATATGGAAAATATTCAGTTAGTGCAAAAGGCACCGTCATCAACATAGTTACATTTATTATCAGAGCATTGGATTGATACTCCTTATACAGCTATGGAGATACTTTTTTGGAACATGACTATGAATAATTTTCTTGTTGATAAATGTGGACCACCACCAACATAGTAACTTTTTGCATCAAGAATTGGATTATACTCCTTCAACATCTATTCAGAGTACACTGATAAACTATTATCCAAATAAAAAAACTTGCCACACTCAGACACACTAGAAACGGCCTAGCAATTTAGCAGACACCAAATACAGTCTCATCATTCAGAACTTAAATATGATAAAAGATAAAAAAAAAAAGAAAAAAAAACATAATGGAAGAACGCAAAATGCTTAAGATATTTTCAATGACTCTTTATTTGTGGCTTATCTTTCTAACAATTGGGAATTCTTCCTATCTTACAGCTTATGCTGTAAAATAAAACCTATTTCTAAATTATTTTGTGGAACTCGTAATAAATGAAAAACTTAGCAATTTGTTTTCAGAAGATTAGTTCATAATCCTAATTCGCAAGTTAGACTTTTATTACCTCGGTCGCAGTAATTTAGGATAGATATCCTTGTGAACTATAATTGAACATTGTCCATGTCATGACACGGGTTAGTCTTTGCATATGTGTCTTCTTCATAAATACAAAGCACCAAAGATACAATCGAGATAATATGATTTTGTTAGAAATCATAACATTACTTTTGAAATTGAAACTACAATGTCGTATGTCTTCTCACTAACAATAATTATATATAAGAAGAAAGAGTGGAAGACCTTATAGTTTTTCTTGTATGTACACACCACCACCACCACAAAATTTTAATGTAAAAAAGCAAAACACACTACCCAATTTGCAAAGATTGCATACTACTAATTTAAAAATGAGAAAGCTCATTATAATGGAAGTCTTTCAGCTAGCCTTAGAACTAGTTAGAGTCAAGGTAATAAGGAAAATTACCAAAATCATGTTCAATCACTTGTAACGGACTTATAGTGAAAAAGAACCCCAATTGTACTTACATTCTCCGGAGGATCCAATCCTCCATTTCTGTAATAGAATTGGAGTGTCACTGCATTCCTTCTCACATCAGAACAAAACTTCATTAAGTTTTGTCTTGAACAGGGTTCGGGGATAGATGCTGCTAGGGCCCAGGTACCCACTTTAGAATTTCCCCTTCCCAACCCCAAACCTAGGATACCGGATTTCCTACTGTATCGATAAAATTCCACAACAACAACCGTGATTCTTTCATACTATTAGCGCAGGGGTGTAGCTGATTTGACACTTCTGCCCATACCTTCAAGAAAATTCAGAAGTCCAGTGATAATACCAATGCTTCCGATAAATTTAGAGTAATGGTACTAATGGTCGAACAAATTCCAATGCAACCGAAGTTTGAAGGTAGAAGATAATTATAATAAAAACAATCATGACAAAAAAATGTTTTTAAGGTATCCGTATCAATACTTAGACGACGTGATATATGTTCATAGCACTACACAAGGGTTTAGGATATTATGACACTAGTTCAAAAAACTGGCATGAGTCCAGAACACAAAATATAGCACAATGATTTATGAATAATGACTATATCCATAAAATGTAACTTGAAAATTCCTAACTGTCGTTGAGATGAAACCTGAGCATTGCTGAACATTGTACCGAGTTGTTCAACACCTGAATCGGGAAAAGCTCAATGTTTTTTGTATTTTGACAGAATTACAATTCAAATTCATCTTCAAGCTTCAATGACTCGGCAGCAGCCTCTTCCTCTTCGTCATCGATGACAAAATAAGGATTGTGAGCTTCAGGTTTGAACTTGTAGCCGGTGAAGATGTAGAAAGCAAGCGTGGCTAACTCAGCAGCAACCACACTGGTCCAAGAATAGCGATAGGATGTTATGGTCTCCAAGGCATAAACCACAACCCTGGTGAAGTAAATGTAACAAATGACGACGATGTAATAATGACGGAAGAGGGTAAGCTTCATCAAATTAACAGCGGCCTTGCCGTTGGTCCTGGCAGCCTCACGGAGGTTCTTGATGGACCAGACAATGGGGAAGAGCACGGCGCAGCAACAAACGACATCTACGAGGAGGAAGACCTGTTTCCAGGTAACCCAGTCGTGGCCGTAGGGGCCACTCTCGTCAATGACAACCTGAGCAATGTTAGCGATGACTTGAAGGGGGATGACAATCATAAGAACCTTCTTTTCCTTATCCTGAAGGAAGGGCTTGAGGAAGGACCAGCCGGTGCCAATCAAGACAATGAGAGTGAAGAGAGAAATGCCCTTGAGGAAGCTAAAGATGTAAAAGATGATATCCCAGCCGTGGGCGCTGCCTGTGCGCTTGATGTAGGATTTGTCCTCGGCCTCGCACAAGAGATTCAAAGCCTTCAAGATGACGACGGCAAGCATGAAGTAATGGATGCGGAATGCGGTCAATCGCTTCTTGTAGAGCACGCTGATCCAGAGAGCAGCCAAAGCGAAATACACCAGCGACAGCAGGAAATAGACCTTGGGAAGGATGGTTCTCCCAGCAGAAAGGTAATCGCGGGTGTTGCTCCTTCCGTCAAGATTGTACATGGCAGATTTAACATCCATGCTCACTTTCAGCTGCTGAGGGTGGCAGTTGGCGAACACCAGGTTGTACTGATCGGCGTCGTTTTCTTTGTACTCGATGTTGAAAGAGTCTTTGCCGTTCAGAGAATTAAAGGTGTATACGGACTTCACGAGATCCGATTGAAGGGTGCACCGAATCTCACCATCCTCCAGCTGCTGGAGGACATGGAGCCAAGAATCCAGGGTGCAGAGAAAGAAGCCAACCTTTGAGAGGTCCAAATTGGAATTGGAGAGGGAGATTCTGGAAACATTGAGCTCAAGACGACCCTTGTGGGTGAACCCAAACTGATCGAAGGGAACAATGGGCCGATCGTCGTTTCGAACCTCAGAGAAGCGGATCTCTGAGAGGGACAAGGGGAGAAGGCCCAGTACGAGGAGGAGGAAGAAGGAGCAAGATGAAGACCTCATCCTCATCACCAGTTAGTGAAACCTTCAGATAGATCAGATCTGCCAATTGCTATCGATATTGCTGATAAGCGTCAAATAGTCGGCAATGCAGTCTATATCTAAATCAACTAGTTCCTTTACCGTGGAATGCACGAAAGTGGTAAATAAATTTTAATTATTAAAATTAATGAAATATTTGTAAAAATATAATGATCTTGCTTTTTATTAACAGTTAAATAACTATATTATTTTATAACATTTTAATATTTAATAATATAAATATTTTTTATAACAAATATAAAATTAATTAAATTTATATGTAACTTTTGAATTAAAAAATAATTATTATTATAATGATTATGAATAAAATATTAAAAAATCTATATATATTAACTAAATTATAATTAAATATTTTTATTTATAATGAATTAAAACAATATGTTAAGTTTGGAAGTGATCATTAATTATTTTAACAAACCATTGGAACTTTTTTAAAATGTATTTTGTAAGAATTTAAGTGAAAGTGGATAAAGTGAAGATCAAGATGAATAGCCTAGGTGATTCGGGTATTGTAATGTTAATTAGCTTCCATTTTTGTACTTTGGACACTGGAAAGCGGAGTTTCTTTATACCTAGTAGTTTTCATTTTTTTATTTGGTTATTGGGATGTTGAGTTCCTTTGAATTTGGTAGCTTTCATTTTTGTACTCGATTATTGAGATGTTGGGCTCCTCTATATTCGATAACTTTCATTTTTATACTCAGTTATTGGGATGTCGAGCTCTTCTATACCTGGTAGTTTTCATTTTATTGATTTTGTCAACTTGCCCTAATTTGAGGGCTTTTAGTGCCTTGCTTAAAGGTTTTTCTTATGTTGCAGTTCTAATAATTTGTTTTTCATGTGACAATTCTAATAACTTGAGTGTCAACTTCGTGTTCTTTTGTCATGTTAAAATCTAGTAACTTTGAGTGCCAACTCCGTGGTTTTTTTCTCTTATATTACAATTTAGTAACTTTGATTGTCAACTTCGTGGTCCTTTTCTTATGTTACAATCGAGTAACTTTGAATGTCAATTCTATAGTCTTTTTTCTTATGTTACAATTTAGTAACTTTGAGTGTCAACTCCGTGAAAGCATAGGAAAAACACTAGAGGGGGTGAATAGTGTTTTTAAAATTATTTTGCAAAGTAGTGTCTTCCACATGAAAGGGACCTTCCCAATTGGCGGCAAGTTTACCTCTAGTTTGACAAGTGCCTAGTATTAGTAGATTTCAATGATGATTTGGCACTTATCTTGCTTTGATTTTGTATAAAATGTTTGATAACTACACAAATTTCACTCATTTTGCAGGATTAGAATAATCTAGGGAGTTAAGTCTGCATTTTAAAGAAAGAAGAAGAATTCAAACACTTTTAATGAAATCTACTAGAACACAATTAGAGCGCCATTTTTTAAGGCTTGAGCCACAAAGAAAACCCAACAAAGAAGGTTCCTTTAGTCGTAGCCTAAGGCTCGAGACATGGAGAATTCTTCACTATGAAGTATTGTCAGGCAGCTCCAACCTAACTATTCACAACTTAAGCCATCAAGAAAACTCACAATGGGAGGAAACCTCATGGTTGGAGCCATGGATCATCGCTTGAGCCACGTTGTCAGAGTTTATAAATATCAGCACTCTAGACAAATTTGAGAGACTTTGAAGTGACCTTTAGGATTTTAGTTTTAGATATTATTGATATCACTTTAGAAAGAATGATGAATGCATATTTATGTCCACATTTTAGGTTTAACTTCGAAATTTTGATAAAAATTTTTGTGTTTAAATAATTGATTTGAATAGAATTTGTGACAATTGAACTTATGAAATTTGGGGATTAAAAGGTCTTAAAAGGTTAATTTTAGTTGTATAATTATTTTTGGATATTCTATTATTGTTTGTTGACGTAGCTAAAGTTAAATTTTGATCAATTCAAAATGTGAAATTAAATTTTTCTGAGTTACAAAACAAATATGAAATCATAAATTCCAGAAAAAATATGTCCTACATTTTACCTATACACTACATTTCCAAATGAGCCAACCACAAAATTTGTTCTACACCCCCTATATGTCCATTTACACCCCTCCTACTACTTATAAAAGAATATTCAACCAAATATTGCCACGTGGCAGCATCGTAAACACACAAGCCAAACCAATGGTAGGTTTTCACATCATCATCATCATCTTCATCCCAACCTGCACAGAAAAACTAGATCGACAGCCACCATGTCGGAACAACACTGGCAACACACGAAAAACAAATCTAGAACGATGTCGTTGTTTGCAAGTCGCGCCACGACAACATCTTCCTTGGACATCCGCGAAACCCATCATCACGCCTCAAACCTGCAAAAATCACCTCCTTCGTCGTGTCACTATTTGTCTTCTCCATTGACGCCGTCAACAAGTTCCAACATCATGAAACCAAACACTATGACATCGTGAACCATTGCGCCACCATGGCAACCACACCTACAATAAGAAAAAACTAGAAATCAGCGCCATCTCAAATCACGAACCAAAACCCCCAAATAGCGACAATAGGGAACCTTGAATCCACCATCTCAGTCACCATTTTCCACCTCTCATCCACCACCGTGAACCTTTGAGAAACCCAAATCACAACACCCAAACCCTAAACCCCGAGCCTCATTTCCATCATATTCCTCGTTCCACGAAACCTGTGAATTGAAAGCATTGTAGAACCAGTCCAAAATCTAAAAACGCGAAGCCCAAATCGTGAATCACGGAAGCCACCTAGATCATCGTGTCACCATTAAATCATGACACCACCAGCAATCATCACTTCGCAAACCTCCATCTTCATCAACCACACACCATTGAATCATCATTTTTGCCTCAATCCTGCAAACAGAAACACCCAATTTGCGAAAACATCGTAGATCCACCATGCAAAACCTGAAAGGCGGAATCACCACAACCACCATGAACCATCATCTTCTTTGCCACTAACTTGCAAATTAGAAAAGAGAAACCCAAAATAGTGAACCATAACCATTCGCAGTAGTAGCCATTGCTAGTTTCTTGCACAGAGGAGAAACATTCCTTTACATTAGCGAAACCCTAATTTTTTTGTGAGCGAGGGAACTATCACGTGGTAATCCCGAGCGGTCAATCTTGGTCAAAGTCTCAATTATGGTAAAACAAAAGGGCCTAAAATGAAAATATCAATATCTTTTGAGTTTCTCTACAATTTTAGACAAAATAAGAAGGGCTAAATTGGGGTTTTGGGAAAATTTCAGTTGTTGATAATTTATTAGATATTTTACAAAATAATTAATTTAAACATAAATATTTATCAAATATTTTTAAAACTGATTAAATTTATTAAATATTAGGGAGATATTACATTATCAAATAAGAGATATTACATTATTAAGGCCATGAAACTCTATATAAAGGGACCAATGGAAAATAGAGGAAGGAATTAACAACTCTAGTTTGGAGGAGCAGTCATCACCCATACCTCTCTTTCTCTTACTTTTATTTTTATTCATCATTTATTTCACTCCATCCATGAGGGCTAAGCTTCTAGGGTTGTTCTACTCTAATTTCAATATGGATACTGAGGTTAGGTTGAAATAATGTCTTTATTTCTTTTGATTATTTATTTGAGTTATCTTTCTTTTACGTCTTTTATCACTCAATCACGTCAAAAGTAATGGTTTTTACATCATAGTTAATTAGCAATGTGTTTTAATCTACATGCATATTGGTCATATAAGTCAAAAGGTTTTTAATTTTGGCTGAAAATGTACTTTAATTGAATTTAGAAACTTTCGTATGGCTGAATGAGTTTTTACTACCAATTGAGAATGTACTTTGATTAGTGGTAAAATTTTTAACAATAAGTAGTTAAGAATGTACTTTGATTAATTAACTTTTAACTTGATTAGGAGATAGAAGAATATATATAATTAAACTTAATAAGATTTAATTGAGAATGTACTTTGGTTGAATTCATTATGAATAATCTAGAAAGGTTGAGAATCTACTTTGGTTAAAAGTAAGATTGCCATCAAATTAATTAAGAATGTACTTTAATTAATTTGAAATCAAAAATCAATTGAACAATAATCTATGGTTAACCGATGATGAATCTATTTTAGAAAAGTAGTGGAATTAGCCTATTCACTATAATTGTTTTAAAGTCTTTTATTTGTTACTTCATTAAATCCACACTTAAATAATCTTCAATATCAATTTCATTATAATAGATCTTTACCTTTATCTTTTAGAATTGTCATTGTGTTTTACAAACCTTTTGAGTAGGATTTCATAAGATTTAATTTTTAAAAGCATTTTTGTATTCATTAGGAAACGAATCAGGACTAACTTAACCCTATCTAGTATGTTAACTACTAACTTGGCAACACTGAAGTTGCCTTGTTAAATATTAGTAATTTGATAGTGTTAACGACAACGTATCAAATTTGGTGCCGTTGGGGAGTACGATTAGTATTTTTAATGTTTTTATTCTTATTTATTTATTCATTTTTATTTTGTTTTTTTAACGCAAATTCATTTAATTTAATTTGAGTTTTTGTAGTCTTTAGTCATTTGTAATTTGTTATAAACTTTGCTTTTGTTTTGTTTAAGATTTTCTCTTAAGATTAGTTCGAGAATACTCTAGATAGGAAAGACTTGGTATTTAAGTTATCCATTGTGACATACCTCTCTTTCTTGGGAGTAGACCCAACAACATCTATTACTTATTTCTTACTTGAAATTTTTCTCCAAAGCAAGAACAAAGGAAAAAAAAAATAGAGGAACAACTTTAGGCGGATTGCATAGTGGATGAGTCGAGCCAACCTGGGAGATTTTTATCAGATTGAGTTGGAAGTTGAATGGAACTTGCGTAAGATACGAAAAAGTTTGAAATTTGGGTGCTCTATTGATTGAACATCTTCAACATCTGAAGCCACTACAAAAAACTATACCATTTTTGTCTTCTCCAGTTATAAACATATCATCTACTCCTTCACCTGATCCATACCAAAACGTAATGGCTCAAAGAACCATCAGATAGTTAGTCACATCCAACAACACCATCATAAACACTTTATTTTAATGCAAGTGAACTGGACAAGATGTCATTGAGGAATCATACCAAAGGGTGGCGATCCTAGGCTATAGATGCCAGGAATAGACCTATAGTTACACTTAAGCAATCTCCTAGGAATTGATCATTTGGAGTTGCATGTTTGGAGGTAGATTTGATGCAAAAGAGGGAAAATTTATGAAGTCAAGCTTCAACACGGTTTAATCATTCAAAAGTCACTCGCTAGTATCTTAAACTAATTTGCAATTGATTTTATAACATTTTCACCAATACAAAGTTGTTTTCTACACATCAACTATTTTACAATTCTTCAAAACATCACCTCACCAAAATGTAAAACAAACAATAGCCAACACAATGTGACAAAAATCATAAACCCTAGTACAAAAAACAAGCATAGATTAGGAACACAAACCTGACCTAAGCACACAAATCAATGCTTCTAGTTGGAACGATAAAGTCACCTGATGTTTGATTTTTTAGAGATTTTCCCATCAAATCACCATAAAATCTTCACATTTCAAAAACTCTTACTTTGGAACCCACTAACCTCAAAATGTTTGATTAAATTTTAGAAAACCACTTCCAAATATCACGAATCCACATCAATGTACGTTTAATTAGACATGTTAGCTAATAGTTATCATATTATTTGCGTCGACACTTAAACCGTTAATGATTTAGACGCTATTAACAAAAATGAGTAAATTGAACATAAATTATAAAATTAAAAATTACATTAAATAAAATGAGTCTCGAACAAATATAAGAAAAAAAAAATGATATTAAGAAAAGAAAAATATTAAACAAAGTTTACAAATCCAATAACCAAAACAGATGTTAAAAAAAAAAGGGGTAATTCGGAGATTCAAAATGAAACGGGCTGTTATCCCAAAGAACGTGGCAATCTTCGTCGCTTCTTCCCATTGTGCACTGGTTGTTGTGTCCAGGTCCAGAGATTGTTAGGGTTATACTTTCTGCCACTCACACGGCCACACACTCACCGATCTCACTGATCCACTTACTCCGGAGACTCACAGCTACCGCAGGTACGCTTTCACACGCACAAACTGTACGATTCAATTACTTTTTTAATTACCTCCAGAAAAAAGAGATGGAATATATATATATATATATATATATATATATATTCCCTTTTACGATCGTGTTCTGTTTTTGTAACAGACTAGAACAAAACATAAGAAAGAAAAACCTGACTCTGTAATAGAGATCTTGAGTCACTCTTCAAATTCCAAAACTGAGTGTAATTGAAACTTTGAAGTGTATAAATTCATTGTTTTTGTGAGAACAACAAATTATTACTTTTCCCCTCAACGAAAATTAACGGGGTTTACGGACAAACCATTCGTCGGTGCGTGTACCTTATTCCCTGAGTTTTTCGTTGCCACTGCATGGTGTACATGTGTTCTGTACTGTGCAATTCCATCTGAGAATCTGGTATATAGTTCTTTCTTTATGCTATTTTACCGGTTGCTAGCTAGTTACTCATCAACCTTATTCGTCTTCCTTCATTAATTTGCTACATAGCATTCACGGTAGAGGTTTCTCGCATCGTCATCTTCCCTAATCAGTGTCAAAGATTCCCAGTCAAAACTGATTTGGGTCCATTTTACAGTTTTTTCCTCATCTCTCCTATCCTCGAACAGAGTAGTTTTCATGTTTTCGTTCTTCCAACTGATATGAAAGCAATGCATTCTCACAAGGGTAAAGATTAATTACTCATTAGGGTACGCGTGTGCGTCTCTCTCTCTCTCTCTCTCTCTCTATATATATATATATATATATATATATATATATATATATTTTCTGAATGATTTTAAAGATACTTCCCTTATTTTATTTTCGTTTAAGATTAGTAACTTAATGAGTTACTAATGATTAGGGCAAGGAGTACTTAGAATTACCCTAGGAGGAACTTGACCTCTCTATTTATAGTTTTTTAATTGCTTCAAAGTGCATAACCCTGTTATCGGCTTGACATATGTAAAGTATGTGTACCTCTAATGTCGTTCCTAACTAAGTAAACCATATATACTTATGAAATCTGTTTGAAGAAAATGGAAATTAAGGTGGATATATATATATATATATTCTCTTTTTTATACCTTTTTCCATGGGTTGATATAGTTGACAGCAGATTCTGTCATTCTCTGATGTTGCCATTTCTTTTAATGCTTGTTTGTCTTGATCCTTTTGTAGGCTTAATTAGGGTTATGTGGTGTTGCTGTTCCAAGGTGTGGAGATGGTGCTACTTGGGGAATTTAGGATCGTTATCCTTTTCCCATCTTTTCAACATTGTTGTGTTGTCAGAAATTGAAAAGCTACTTTCCTGATTGATCAGGATTTAGTTTTTGAAAAAAGCTAATTTGCTCTATTTGTTGTGCTTAGTTAAAGTGTAACAATATTTTTATTCACGTATAGTTTTATTATATAATTTTTATTACTTTGTTGTCCTGTATATCTATGCACTATTTTATCAAGAGCTCAATCCACTTAGTTACTTAAGTTGAAAAGCTGAAAAATGATTGTTTAACAATTGTATTATATTATAATCTTTTCAGCCTTATTAGATCAAGATTTTTGTTTTAAAGAAGCAAAGAGTGGAAGTACCTATTAGTGATGCCTGATCTTCCATTCCAAGTTGGGGATTTGGCTGAGTCAAAGTCCTTTCAAAGTGGTTTTCGGGGTGCATGGTTTCGTTGCAAGGTATGCAAATTCTTCCTTCTCTATCTTTTGTGGTGTTGATGTGATAAGCACAGGAACTAAAATAAGAAAGAGACTCTAAGATTTGAATTGGCTTCTTATGAGACAATTTTATCAAATTTACATTTTACTAAAAACACAACCAAGTTCCTGTGAAATTTGTGGTTCTTTGAATTATTATATTTAGAATTAAATGAGTTTTTGGCGTCTCCAAAATTGAGAATTGTTAAGACCACATTATTAAATGTTGGGTTTCAAGAACATTGAGGTGTTTTTGGAGGTACCAATTTTAATATAGACCAATTTGGAGGTACCAAACACTTATTTAAATCTTACTTTTAAACAACAATCTTCTATATTGTGATAATGTATTATGTTGTTCTCATGGCAGCTGGTTTTGCTGTTTTGGTTATGACAGTGGTAGAAACGTGTATGGCTTGAAAAATATTATACAATGTCTGTGTGGATAAACTTCTCTATAGATGCCTATACCAAATAAAAGTAAAAGGAAAAATAAATAAGTTTCTCCAGAACTTAAATTAGTACATATATATGTTAATTTATAGAAACTTTCTCATAGTAGCTTATCCGAAGCTGATCTTAACTTATGTATAAGCTAATTTTAGTTTGTGGAAAAACTTAATTTATTTTTCGGTCATATTTTCTTCAGATATAGATGCTTTTAGAGTGTTTTATTCCTAACACTCTGACTGTTCAAACTTAAGAGACTATTCCCTTTCATTAAATGTTCTTTAGACAAGGTTACTAAGTTTTCTCACATCTTTTTCAAACGCTAACTTATGATTCGAATGAGACCTCTTTGGTTAAACACTTCTACCAAATTTGGTGATAGACTCTGTCTGCTATGAACAACAGTTTTGATTTTCTGAGGTAACCTGTCTGTTTTGTATGCAGTTCAAGTGGAAAAAATTTAGCTGATCAAGTAACCGAATTGTATATTATTGTTGTTACTTGGGTCTCCAATTAGACTTTTATTAGCTCTTGTGCTTAGTGTATTAGCTCATTAAAGAAATTAAATTCATTAATCTAAACTAATGTAAATTCTGTTAGCATTAAAATACTTGTATATCCTCCCTTTTAATATTTATATGTTTTGCCTTAGTTGAATACTAATTAAAATATTTATTAATGCAAGTATGGAACTTTTTTCATCTGATTAATGCTGGATTATTTGAAGTGAAATTTTGTTTTAATGATTTTTATTGAAACCCCTTCCAGTTCCATTGTCTTTTTATTAAAAAAAAAATCTCGTGTTTTTCAGAATAATTTCGTGCAGGCTTCTTTGCCCATCTGGTAATCTGCCTGTAACCATTGGTTGGCCATATATCTGTACTGTTGCTACTTTTAGTAAAGGACTGGGATGCTCAACCAGTGTCTATCATTTTATTGAGTATTAAAATTTTCTATCTGGTATTATTTTGGCCTGAAATTATTTTATGATTTTTTCAGATTAGAGATATCCGCACGAAAAAAGCTGTCATATCCCATCTATTGGAGTATTTTGACTACACTGACCAAAGTATGTTCTTGCTCTGTTTTAAAATTTCAACTAGAAGTCCATTAGCTTATTTATTGAACGAAGTAGAATGAATGTTCTTATGAAATTTGGTTGGTTTTAACATTTCATTTTCTTGATTAAGTGTAATATAGTTGGGTGGGTTAAATGCAAATATTTTACATTCCTTCTTTGATGTGGAAGTGCCAAGTTGAGGTTTATATGAACTGTCACAAGTTTAACAACTAGAGAGAAGGTGTTAGGTTTTTGGGTTTGAAACCTAACTAAGAACACTAACAGTAGGTAGAAACAGTAATGAAAGAATGGGTTTTTCTATTATTCACGGTAAAAGAACTCTCTACTAGTGTAGGCCAAGCTGATTTGATGGTGAAATCCCTGTGCTACCAGTCAAACGTTTTCTTTGATATTGCCATCTTAATTTTCTTTGATTGACTCATTTGCATCCTATTGTATATAGTCTTGAAGAGGAACTGAGGAAGCTGTATTGTAGCGCATAAATGTGATGAAAAATCCATGAGTTAATGCTCAACCAATGTATTTGTATATATATAAAGGGATGAGTACAAATATGTCTGGAGGTGGAAGGTTACAACCTATGTTCCTTAACCTAAAGTTAGGTTCTCCCACAAACAACTTTATGTAAGCTTTATGCAAACAACTTTATGCAAGCTGTAACGAACATAATTTTAATACTCACACTCAAGCTGGAGCGTATAAATGGTATGCACCAAGCTTGGAATGAATAAATTGAATCCTAGACCCTCTCAAGGATTGAGTGAAGCTGTAAACCACTATAACAATCATAATCTTAACACTCACACTCAAGCTGGAGCACATAAATTGTATGCAACAAGCTTGAAATGTATAAACTGAATTCTAGGGCCCTCTCAAGGAGTTAATGAGATTGTTTGCAAGCTGGTTGTTACAGTTAATAAATCCAGGACATAGTTCCTTTGACAGCTAATAAATCCAGGACATAGTTCCTTTGACAGTGACTCTCCCAGATTCTTTCATGAGACATAGGATTAGATTCAATGTGAACAATACAACTTCATTCGCCCATGATTGTCACAATACAACTTCATTTGCTCAAACTTCACAAAATTTCAACTTTTGAAGGAGTTTTTTAATCCACACAAGTTCACAAGTGGACAAATCACTTGAGATTGAAAGTGTAAAATAATTCTTGAGGGCTTGAAAGATCCCTCTCACTCTCATTCTATATATAAGAAAGTTCTGATACAAAAGTACATGATAAATAGGGTAACCCTAGCTGCAGACCTAGGTACTACTATATATATATACTAGACATAATATAATGATGATAAATAGGATAAATATTCTACCACTCTCCCTCAAGCTGGAGCATACAAATTGTATGTACCAAGCTTGGAACAAATAAAATCAAACCGAGGACCCCTTAATGACTTGGTCAACACATCTACGAGTTGATCGTTTGACCCAACAAACTCAGTACATCATTTCCTGTAATGACAATATCATCAACATATACTATTAAGTGAACACATTTCCCAAGAGAAGAATGACAGTAAAAAACCGAATGGTCTGCTTCACTGCGTTTTAGCCCAAATTTTTGAACAATGGAGCTAAACTTTCCAAACCAAGCACGTGGTGATTGCTTGAGGCCATGTAAAGATTGATGCAATTTGCATACCATACCAGACTCCCCCTGAGCAACAAACCCAGGAGGTTGCTCCATATAAACTTCTTCCTCAAGATCACCATGTAGGAAGGCATTCTTGATATCCAATTAATGAAGTGGCTAGTGACGAATGACTGCCATGGCAAAGGAGAGGCGAATAGTAGTCATCTTGGCTACAGGAGAGAAAGTGTCACAATAATCACGACCATAAACCTGAGTGTAACCTTTTGCAACAAGTCGGGCTTTGAGCCAATCAATTTCACCATTAGGGCCGACTTTAACTGCATACATCCATCGACAACCAACCGCATTTTTTCCCGGGGGAAGGGGCACGAGCTCCCAAGTATTACTGTGGTCAAGGGCATGCATTTCTGCAATCATAGCTTGTCGCCATTCAGGATGATCAAGTGCTTCTTTCACATTCTTGGGTATAACAACATAAGACATTGAGGATAAAAGAGAAAAATAGGAGGGCGACAATCGATAATAGCTAATAAATCGATAATAGGAGGGCGACATTGAGGATAAAAGAGAAAAATAGGATGATCAGGTGCCTCAGACCATATCTCTGGTAACATTTCTTCATTTTCTTCCATGTCCTCTTCGAGAATCTCTCATTTCATTACTATTGCCAATGGGTCCAAAGTTGCATCTCATGGAATTGGCAGAGTTTCCTTATCTCCTTCACTAAATTTAAATTCTGTTTTGTATATTCCTCATTGTCCTTACAATCTAATCTCCTTGAATCAATTGACTCGTTCCTTAAATTTTTCTGTAACCTTTACTGCTAATTCTTTTGTTATACAGGAACATGATACGGGTCGTCTGATTGGAGAAGGACATGAGTCTCGGGGATTTTATTTCTTAAAACATAGCTCTTTAGTTTCCTGTATTACAACTTCATCCCCAAAACTTTTGCATGATCATTTGGGCCATCCAAGTTTGTCTAAGTTGAAGATGATGGTTCTGAGTCTCAAGAACATTCAAGTCTTAGATTGTGAGTCTTGTGAGTTAGGAAAACATGTTAGATTTTCTTATCCTAAAAGGTCTAAGACGCGATGTAATTTTCCTTTCTCAACTATTCACTCTGATATTTGGGGACCAAGTCGTGTTACTTCGTTTGGTTTTATTTATATTGTAACCTTCATTGATGAATTCTCTCGATGTACCCGGGTTTATTTAAAGAGAGATTTGAACTTTTGTCAATGTTTATGTCCTTTTTTAATGAAATTAAGAACCAATTTAGGAAGACAATTAAAATCCTTCGTAGTGATAATGCTAAGGAATATTTTTCTACAACGTTTTCTTCATTCTTATCTTCCCAAGGAATTTTACATCAGTCAACATGTCCTCACACTCCACAACAAAATGGTATTGCAGAGAGAAAGAATAAACATCTCATTGAAACTGCACGCTCCCTGATGTTGAATACTAATATTCCTGCAGTCCTCACTGCCTATTTTCTAATCAATAGGATGCCTTCTTCCTCTCTTGAGAATAAAATTCCTAACTCTATCATTTTTTCAAACGACACTCTATACCATGTCTCCCCACGTGTATTTGGGTGTACATGTTTTTTCCATAATGTTTCTCTAGGTCTTGAAAAGCTCTCCGCAAAAGCTATTAAGTATGTTTTCTTGGGATATTCTAGTCTTTTGTACCTCAAACTCAAAATGCGAATGACATTATTCCTCCACCTCTTCTCACATATCAGCGTTGGTGACAATCTCAAACTCAGAACACTGAAGATCCTCGAGACTCAGATCCTCCTCCATCATCTCCCCAGACCATGGATCCTTCATCCTCCTCGCCTTCTCTTAACTCAGATGATAATTTGCCCATTGCCCTTCATGAAGGTATTCGCTCTACTCGTAATCCATATCCTGTTTATAATTTTTTGAGTTATCATCGTTTGTCTCCTTCCTATTTCTCTTTTGTTTTGTCCTTATCCTTCCTTCAGATTCCTAATAATATTCACGAGGCACTTGATCATCCTGGATGGCGACAAGCCATGGTTGATGAAATGCAGGCACTTGACCACAATGGTACTTGGGACCTTGTCCCTCTTCCTCTTGGTAAGAAGCCTGTTGTTGGCTGTACATGAGTTTATGCTATTAAAGTTGGTCCTACGGGTGAAATTGATCGTTTAAAAGCTCGTCTAGTAGCTAAGGGATATACTCAAGTTTATGGCGTTGACTATTGTGATACTTTTTCTCCTGTGGCTAAAACCAGTACAATTCGTATTTTGCTTGCTATGGTTGCCATTTGTCAGTGGTCACTTTACCAGTTGGACATTAAAAATGCCTTTCTTCATGGTGATCTAGAAGAGGAGATATACATGGAGCAACCGCCTGGGTTTGTTGCTCAGGGGGAGTCTGGATTAGTTTGTAAATTACGTCGTTCCCTCTATGGCTTGAAGCAATCACCTTGCGCTTTGTTTGGTAAATTTAGTCGGGTTGTGCAAAATTTTCGATTGAAACCTTGTGAGGCAGATCATTCGGTGTTTTATGGTCATTCTTCTCTTGACAAATGTGTTTATCTCATGGTGTATGTTGATGATATTGTTATTACATGGAATGACGTCACTAGAATTACTCAATTAAAGAATCATTTGTTCAACCTCTTTCAGACTAAAGATGTGGGTTGTCTAAAATATTTTCTTAGTATTGAAGTGGCACAATCAAAAGAAGGTGTCATAATTTCACAAAGGAAATATGCTCTTGATATTTTAGAGGAAACAAGCATGACAAATTGCAAGCCCATTGATAGTCCTATGGACTCGAATAAAAAGTTAATGAGAGATCAAAGTGAACCTTCTCAGAACTAGAGAGATATAGAAGGCTGGTTGGAAAACTCATTTATCTTACAATAACAAGACCTGATCTTTCTTATCCAGTGGGAGTTGTGAGTCAATTTATGCAAAATCCACATGTTGACCATTGGAATACAATGATTCGCATTCTCAGATACGTAAAAGCAAACCCAGGACAAGTATTGTTGTATGAGAACAAGGGAAGCACTAGGATTGAAGGATATTGTGATGCAGATTGGGCTGATTCTCCAATTGATCGAAGACCTTCTACATGATATTGTGTTTTACTTGGAGGGAACCTTGTATTTTGGAAAAGTAAGAAACAAAGTGTTGTTGCTCGATCTAGTGCTGAAGCTGAATACCGATCTATGTCTTTAACTACATGCAAACTTGTGTGGATCAGACAACTTCTTCAAGAATTGAAATTTTGTGAAAATGAGCCGTTGAAACTATACTGTGACAACCAAGCAGCCCTTCATATTGTCTCCAATCCAGTGTTTCATGAGAGAACAAAACACATAGAAATTGATTGTCATTTTAGTAGGGAGAAGTTGTTGTCCAAGAAACTTGTTACTGAATTTGTCAACTCTAATGAACAACTCAAAGACATTCTGACCAAATCTCTAAGGGGGCCTAGAATTCAATTTATATGTTCCAAGCTTGGTGCATATGATATATATGCTCCAGCTTGAAGGAGAGTGTTGAAATATAATATATTTTCTAGTAGGCTTTTTAGAGTGGGCTTTTTAGGAGCATTCTGTTTTCCTTTTTTATGTTGATCTATTATCCCTTAAATAGGGTAGTATGTGTATTAGGGAAAAGTGAACAGTAATAATAAAACATTGGATTGACATTACCTTCAGCTTGATCATCTTCATTGGGAACCTTGAGAAGGATTTGAGGATTTAGAATAAATTTCTAATGTTGGTAACTTCAAATGGTTCAAAATCTCTCTTCCTTTTGCAAGATTTTCTTCTCATGCAATATAATGGAACATGGTTGAGTAAATGTGATGGTAGGGGCAAAAGAAAATATTTGATACTAGAATGTATTTCTTTTAGAAGAAGATAAAGAGAGTATGTTTAGAAAACAAAATCTCTATAATAACATGTCAACATTTGCATGAATAAAATTTGAAGGATAGTTGGACAAGAGAGAAAACTGAGTGATTTGAAGAAATAAATATGATAAATGGCTTTTATTTTATTGTGTTTATATCATAATAAATTCATATGAAATGAGGTTGCATGATAACTGGGCAAGGGAACTATCAATTGAATCAATTTTGTTGTAGCGAAATTTGAACACAAGAATAATTTCACGAATTAATTTAATAGGTAAATTTTTGTTTATTGTCTATTATCAACAATATCCTTCTATATTGTTTTAATTGTTAGGTGCCATGTTTTTCTATCCAAATTGATAAATATGTTAATTACACAAATGTTTCTAACAAATTCAGGAGAGCTCTAATCCTTGGAGTTTATAAGTAAACCCCCCTACTCACACTGATAACTACTATAAAAGTTGGAAGTGGTAATAATTCATTAAGTTATAACTATTGCATTACTTGTTTGTAGAGCCAAGTTGGATCAAGTTGTATCAAAAGCCTCTGACTAATATTGGCAAGTCAAAGGGCTTGAACAAGGAACTGATGTTGCGACCTTCATTCCCTACTTTCTCTCGTGAAAGTGAAAAGCTTGATGTGAATGCCATATCACAAATGACTGTTATTGTTAATAACACATGGAAAGTTGGGGATTTGGTAGATTGGTATACCGATGGTTGCTATTGGTCTGGAACTGTGACTAAATTATTGGGGAATGATAAAGTTCAGGTAATACTATTTGTCTTCAAGTTGTGTTGATTCAATATCTTATTTGGATTCTTTTTTTGAGCTATAACAGCCAGAGTAGACACTATTTGGCACTATTTGCTAGTTCTGCCCTATTTATGCAATAGATTTTACACTTTAGATTTTCTCCTCAATTATTTGTCTCATTTTATTCTAGTTTAGGTCCAGGCCTAACTTAACTTCGAAAACCAACTCGTATAGAGAGGTTTCACCCCTACTTATATACATTATTTTAGTCATACCGCTAGTTGATAATGGATCTTAACATACTCTTTCATGCTAAGAAGTGGGCATCTCAAAGTTTACATGGTCGAATTGGGGGGATTCATTAAGGGCCTTAAAATAGATGGGCTTAGTTGGCCCAACAACAATTGTTATTCCATATTAGATTTATGGTTGACCATGCAAGAAAGGAAAATAAGGAATACATGGAAGAAATCTAAAAAGATCTTTGTTAAATATGATGAAAAACTATATTTAGGATCAATCTCCCTTGTGTGTCTTTGCATACACATAGGGTAATGTATTTATAATAATAAGAATGTGGGCTAAGCCCAAATACAAATGAATATGTAAAAATAAAAAATAATAAGCATAGGGACTATATTTTCCTAATAAACATATAGGTACTATGTTTTCCTAATTAACATAAACACACAATATCTAACACTCCCCCTCAAGTTGGAGCGTATAAATCATATGTTTCAAGCTTGTCACAAAGATAGTCAATTCTAGGTCCTCGCAAGGACTTAGTGAATATGTCTGCCAACTGGTTGCTTGAGTTAACGAACTCAGTCTTGATATCTCCGGATATGATTTTTTCTCTAATAAAATGGCAATCAACTTCAATGTGCTTGGTTCTCTCATGGAAGACAGGGTTAGAGCTAATATGAAGAGCAGCTTGATTATCACATATAAGTGTCATGTGAGTGACATCTCCAAATTTCAATTCACTAAGTAATTGTTTAAGCCACACAAGCTCACAAGTAGCTGATGCCATAGCTCTATATTCTGCTTCTGCGCTGGACCTAGCCACAACACTTTGCTTCTTACTTTTCCAAGATATCAGGTTGCCACCAATAGAGACACAATATCCAGAAGTAGACCTCCTATCAGAAGGGGAACTAGCCCAATCAGCATCTGAATAGCAAACGATTTTTGTATCGTTGTTAGGACCATATGGCAAACCTTTTCCAGGTGATCCTTTAATATACTTTAGTATGCGAACAACTGCATCCCAATGGTCTTCACATGGGGAGTTAAGGAATTGACTCACCACGCTTACTGCGAAGGAAATGTCAGGACGCGTAACAGTAAGATAGTTTAATTTACCAACTAATCTTCTGTAACGTTCAGGATCTGAGAAAGGCTCCCCCTGATTTGGTAGAAGCTTGATGTTAGGATCCATAGGTGTCTCAACAGACTTACAGTTCATTAACCCTATTTCCTCCAAGATGTCTAACGCATACTTCCTCTGAGATATGACAATACCATCATTGGATTGTGCTACTTCAATACCCAAAAAGTATCGGAGTTTGCCAAGATCTTTGGTTTGGAAATGGTGACAAAGGTGCTGTTTCATCTGAGAGATGCCAAGATAGTCGCTTCCTGTGAGAACAATGTCATCGACATACACTATTAAGTAGATACATCCAGCACTTGAGTGGCGATAGAACACTGAATGATCCGCTTCACTGCGAGACATACCAAATTGTTGAACAACACAGCTGAACTTACCAAACCAGGCCCGAGGAGACTGTTTTAGGCCATATAAGGATTTGCGAAGAATGCCATGAGAAGCCATAAAATGTTTAGTTGAGAAAGGTATTCACGGCCATTATCACTGCGTAAAGTTCGAATAGAAACCCCAAACTGTGTTTTTATTTTATTGAAAAATGATTGGAAAATAGAAAACAACTCAGAACGATTCTTCATTAAAACAACCAAGTACATCTGGAATAGTCATCAATAAAAGTAACAAAATACTAAAATCCTAAAGTGGACTTAAGACGACTAGGTCCCCAAATATCAGAATGAACCAATGAAAAAGGGGATGACGCTCGTTGTAAAACACTACGAGGAAAGGAACTACGAGTATGCTTTCCTAACTGACAAGACTCACACGACAAACTTGATGACTTCGACAAACTCGGAACAAGTTGCTGCAGTTTGGCAAGACTGGGATGACCTAACTGAGCATGAAGAAGGGATGGTGACTCCATGATTACGCCAACATATGGAGAAGGGCAGGGAAGATATAGGCCATGAGACTCACATCCTGTGCCAATCATGTGTTTCGAACTCTGGTCCTGCAAACAAACAAAATCTTTGGTAAATGAAATAACACAATTAAGGGAACGAGTTAGACGACTTATGGACAATAAATTGAAAGGAGACCCAGGGACATAAAGTACATGATCAATGGATATGGATGGAAAAATATGAACAGTACCAATACCATTGTTACCGACTGTTAATTATCTGGACATGACAAGGAAGAAAACAAGGACTTGTTACTAGTTATATGATCGGTGGCGCCCGACTCAAGGACCCAAGATCTGAGGGAGTGAGTTAGACCAACAAAAGGTGTACCTGTGGGTGCAACAAATGCAGATGTAGTGAAACTAGAGTGCTGACGATCCTCATACCATTTGAGAAATTCGTTGAAGACTGCATGGTTGTCTACAGTATTTGATGAAGTAGGATGGTCTACAGATCGAGGAGGACGTCCATGAAGCGCATAAAATCTATCAATTTTGTGGCCTAGCTTGCCACAGTGGTCACATTTTGGTCGTCCTTTACCTGGCTTGCGAGACCGACTTCGATCATCACGTTGGCTGAGGAATCATCAATATGAGGAGATGTCTCAATGACTGGTTTGCTCGGAATACGCAAAAGAGCAGAACAAGTAGAAGTAAAGTTGGGTATGACAGGAGAACCCAAAATCTGATCACGGACATGGGAGGAATCATCAGAGAGTCCGTATAATGCCCAACAACATGAAGAACTTTGATCGTTGTTCCAGTTCTTCAGCAGGAGTGGAAGCAGGAGGTAATAGCTCATTAAAATCATGAAGGAGGGCATGAACTTCACCCAAATATTCTGTCATGGGACCAGGACTGCGCGGACCAATAACAATGAATAGGTCCTGACAAACACCATAAAGACGCTGGGTGTCATTTGTGTATAATAGCTTCGCTTGTGCCCATAGTTCTGAACATGTTTCATATGATCGAAACATTTGTTTTAGAGAGGAGTGAATGGTGGACTTTATGACAATGCATAATTGGGCATCAATTTTCATCCAGCGAGAAGTGTCATCTGTGGTAGCACTAGTCACATTTTTAGTAAGGTGATCTACATACCCCCGACTCTTCAACCAAAGTTTGATGTCGAACGCCCATGTTGCATAATTCGTGCCATCTAACTTGTCAATGGACAAGTGTACATTCACATAATTGGTGTATATTGGGGAATCAGAAGATGAGGCACCAACAGAAGAAGATGAGACACCAACAGAGGTGGTTGTAGATGAGGAAGACGCCATGGAGAGGGAGAAACCCTAAAAATTCAACGTGTTCCGATTGACGCAACGACCACAGATCCAGAAAGAGGGTGAGGAGGCGATCACGGCGGTTTTGGTCGGCGGTGGAACGCTCCGGTGACGCGCGGCAGGAAGCGGCGGATCTGGTGACTTTGGCGGCGGCTCGTGGAGGCGCGTGGGTGGTCTGATCGCCGCGATCTTTGCTCCACGGTGGTCGCCCGGCCGAGACGATTCGGATGGAGTGGTCGCCGACCGATTTTGGAACTCCGACGGCGACGACGGCGACGGTAGCGGCTGCTGCGGCGATGACAGCGGCTGCGGAGGCTGCAACAATGATGAGTACCAGAGACCGTAGAACAGGCTGGAACAAAACCTAAGCTCTAGATACCATATGAAATAGGGAAAAGATGAAGAGAAATCTCCCTTGTGTGTCTTTGCATACACATAGGATAGTTTATTTATAATGTAAGATATGGGCTAAAACCCTAAATACATAATGTGTTTTTGGATTTTGGGTATTTTCCTGGTTGGTTGTTTTAGAATGCAGGTGATGAAGGAAATTGGTAGGTGAATGTATCTCTGACTGCTGCTCCAGGTGAGGCTTAAAGGTATGATTATGGAATTGAAGACTCATGAGCTCTTGGTGAATGGAAGTGAAGATGGGATGAGAGAAGTCTTCCAGAGGAAGAAATAAAAGAAATAACTCTGTTTCAACATTATTCCTTAGCCTCCTTTCATACTGTGTGTTTAGCTTTGCATATTGTAGCAACTGTGATGTTCTTGATGGCTCGTGTCATTTATTTACAAGTCTCCAAGGAGAGTCGGTGCTATCAGCTGGTTAACACCAAGGAATTTCAACACCAAAGTCTTGGGTTGAAGGTTGCTCATGGCATGAGGGGGAGTCTATTGCTGCCAAGATTCAGAATTTTAGTCAAACAATTTCACCATCCCCTTATCAAATCTGTTTTTGGATGCTTTGATGAATAAAGGAGACCATTATGACCTTCCACCTTCACAGTTTGTCATCGGTGCCCGTCATTTCTGTCGTTTACCGTGAGGGGGAGTATGTTTCAACCACTGTAGGCCCCATCAGTCAGTGATGACAATCCTTGCAGTTGCTCTCCTTTAGCCACTGCAAGCCCCATCCTTACTTGATAGCAGTTTAGTCCCTGCAATTTGGTTGCTTTCAGCCACTACAGGCCCCATCAGTCAGTGATGGCAATTTACTCCCTGTAGTTTGTCGTTTTTAGTCACTGCAGGCCCCTTCCTTACTTGATGGCAATCCAGTCTCTGCAGTTTGTTGCTATAAAAATAGTATTTCAACTGAACATTGACATTGTTTGATCCATTTTTCCTAGTTTAAAATACTTTATTTAAGGCCATTCAGTTCTATCATCTTGTTAGGGTATAAGGAGGGAGGTAATCGTAAGGGTTGGAAAGCATAGGAGAAGGAGAAGAAGGTATAGGAGAGAAGGAGAAGGAGACCGAACGGTGGAGTACAGGGGGCAAGTTGACCGAACGATTTACTAAGGGGAGCAAGTAGGCCGAACGGTGGAAGGCTGGGAGCAAGCTGACCGAACGGTTGACAAAAGGAGAGCGAGTTGACCGAACGGTAGGCAAGTGGGGACGACCAGGCCAAACGGTTGGAAGCAGCGAGGAAGCATCCTAACTGCCACATAGTTAGGATGGGCGAGAAGATTATTACAGTAATAAGGAAGATATTCTGAGAAGATATTCTAGAGAAGTTAATTAGAGTAATCAAAGCCATATGTTAGGATATTATTCAGTACAAGATAACTATAGTAAATAAATATACAGTCCAAAGAAATATACAATTTTTAATATTTATAATTAATGATAGATACTAGGGGATTATATAGGGAGATATTTACATTAAATATAGATATATTCTAGAGAGATATTTAGTAGGAGATGGGCGGGAAATACTATAGTATAAATAAGGCTAGAGTTTAGGGTTAAAGGTATGCTTTTGATTTGTGAGTCTTGTAAGAGAGGTTATGCTCTCAGGTAACTGACGGTAACTGACGGAGATCTTGCTCCCAGTTATTCGAAATAATTGACGGAGGTTATGCTCCCAATTATTGTTTACCTTTGTTTATTCATACACTACCATCAATAAAAGAGATTTATTTGTTCAATTCCATTCTTTCCTTATCCTTTTGCTTGTTTTGAGTGTGTGAGAGGTTGTTCTCGTTACGTTTCCGACTCGGATACGTAACACATCTCAATTTTTCTGTCATATATTTTGGTTCATTTAATAGTTGCAGTTGTAATTTTGCTGCTAATTTTGGCAAATGGCATACACATGGTGAGCATCTCCGTGTCTTGTTTAACACCTTTTTCTTCTTTAATGAACTTGTCCTTTGTGTCTTGTTCATTGAACAATACTTGTCTGGATGTACTTTTGGTATTACATGAGCATCTTAAATTCACACATAGTATGTGTCTTTCTAGATTAATTTGCTTCCTCCTCCACTGGGTGAAGGGTTATCTTATGAAGCATTAAGCAAAGATTTGCGCCCATCTTTGGACTGGTGTCCTGAAAAAGGCTGGTCTGTGCCTATACCTGTGGTATGTACTCTTAATCCTATACTCTGACTTATCTTTGTATTTGTAAATTAATAAATTAATTTCTCAAATGGATAATTTTCCCTGGTTAGATTTTGTTTATGCCACTTCTACTTATAATCCTACAATTTGACTTGTCATTGTACATATTAAAATTTTTGCAAAAACATAATACATTCGTAAATTGTATGATATTTTTTGCTTATAGAGGCAAATGTCATTGTTTTAGTCTCCAAATTTTGTTTAAGTTTGTAATTTTGTAAATTTGATTGTAAAGTTCTTCTATTGCATAAAATAAAAGTAAAACAAATGTCCCATTTGAAATATACTTTCTAGTATATATGTTTTTATTTTGATAATGGGAGGGGATATATAAATCATAACATGTCTAAATTCTAATGTTAAAGTTTGGGAGAGAAAATGGAATCGTAAAATATTATTACTGCACACTAAACTTTCTATTACACAAAAATGTCCTTTTTAAGGGACAATGGACCAGAACCTAAAAGCCAGAACCTAAAAGCCCAAAACTAAAAGTCCAATTCTACAATACAATATATTTCAACACTCCTCCTCAAGCTGGAACATATAGATCATATGCACCAAGCTTGGAACATATAAATTGAATCCTAGGCCCCCTTAGAGGTTTGGTCATAATGTCTCTGAGTTGTTCATTAGAATTGACAAACTCAGTAACAAGTTCCTTAGTCAACAACTTCTCTCTAATAAAATGACAATCAATTTCTATATGTTTCGTTCTCTCATGAAACACTGGATTGGAGGCAATATGAAGGGCTGCTTGGTTGTCACAGTAGTTTCAACGACTCATTTCCACAAAATTTCAACTCTTGGAGAAGTTGCTTGATCCACACAAGTTCGCATGTAGTCAAAGCCATAGATCGGTATTCAGCTTCAGCACTAGATCTAGCAACAACACTTTTGTTTCTTACTTTTCCAAGATATAAGGTTCCCTCCAAGTAGAACACAATATCCTGTAGTAGATCTTCGATCAATTGGAGAACCAGCCCAATCTGCATCACAATATCCTTCAATCTGAGTGCTTCCCTTGTCCTCATACAACAATCCCTGTCCTGGATTTCCTTTTATGTATCTGAGAATGCGAATCATTGCATTCCAATGGTCAACATGTGGATTCTGCATAAATTGACTCAACTCCCACTGGATAAGAAAGATCAGGTCTTGTAATTGTAAGATATATGAGTTTTCCAACCAGTCTTCTATATCTCTCTGGATCTAAGAAAGGTTCACCTTGATCTCTCATTAGCTTTTGATTTGAGTCCATAGGACTATCAATGGGCTTGCAATTTGTCAACCCTGTTTCCTCTAAAATATCAAGAGCATATTTCCTTTGTGAAATGATGACACCTTCTTTTGACTGTGCCACTTCAATACCAAGAAAGTATTTTAGACGCCCAAATCTTTAGTCTGAATATGGTTGAACAAATGATTCTTTAATTGAGTAATTTTAGTGTTGTCATTCCCTGTAATAACAATATCATCAACATACACCATGAGATAAACACATTTGTCAAGAGAAAAATGACCATAAAACACTGAATGATCCGCCTCACATCGTTTCAATCCAAAATTTTGCACAACTCGACTAAATTTACCAAACCAAGCACGGGGTGATTGTTTCAAGCCATAGAGGGAACGACGTAGTTTACAAACTAACCCAGACTCCCCCTGAGCAACAAACCCAGGAGGTTGCTCCATGTATATCTCCTCTTCCAAATCACCATGAAGAAAGACATTTTTAATGTCCAACTGGTAAAGTGGCCACTGACGAATGGCAGCCATAGCAAGTAAAAGACGAACTGTACTGGTTTTAGCCATAGGAGAAAAGGTATCACAATAATCAATGCCATAAACTTGAGTATATCCCTTAGCTACTAGACGAGCTTTTAAACGATCAATTTCACCCGTAGGACCAACTTTAATAGCATAAACTCATGTACAGCCAACAACAGGCTTCTTACCAAGAGTAAGAGGGACAAGGTCCCAAGTACCATTGTGGTCAAGAGCCTGCATTTCATCAACCATTGCTTGACGCTATCCAGGATGATCAAGTGCCTCATAAATATTATTAGGAGTCTTAAGGGAGGATAAGGAGGAAACAAAAGAGAAATAGGTAGAAGACAAACAATGATAACTCAAAAAATTATAAACAGGATATGGATTACGAGTAGAACGAATACCTTTCCGAAGGGCAATGGGCAAATTATCATCTGGGTCAGGAGAAGATGAGGAGGATGAAGGATCCATGGTCTGGTGAGCTGATGGAGGAGGAGATGAGTCTAGAGGATCTTCATTGTTCTGAGCTTGAGATTGTCTTCGACGCTGATATGTGAGAAGAGGTGGACGAACAATGTCATGCACATTTTGAGTTTGAGGTATAGAAGCAGGAATAACCAAGGGATCACATGATGGTAGAGGAAACATTTGTTGAACAGATGAACGATCCTCCACGGAGGACGAGAAAAACGGTGTATCCTCAAAGAATGTGACATCAGCAGACATATAATATCTCTTGGTGGAGGGAGAATAACATTTATACCCTTTCTGAAGACGAGAATATCCCAAGAAGACACACTTAATAGCCTTTGGGGATAGCTTATCAAGACCTGGAGAAACATTATGGACAAAACATGTACACCCAAATACACGTGGGGAGACATGATATAGAGTGTCATTTGGAAAAATGACAGAATGAGGAATTTTATTCTCAAGAGAGGAAGAAGGAATTCTATTGATTAGAAAACAGGCAGTGAGGACTGTATCGCCCCAATGATGCACAAGAATATTAGTATTCAACATCAAGGAGCGTGCAGTTTCAATGAGATGTCTATTCTTCCGCTCTGCAATACCATTCTGTTGTGGAGTGTGAGGACATGTTGACTGATGTAAAATTCCTTGGGAAGATAAGAATGAAGAAAACGTTGAGGAAAAATATTCCTTAGCATTATCACTACGAAGGATTTTAATTGTCTTCCCAAATTGGTTCTTAATTTCATCAATAAAGGACATAAATATGGACAAAAGTTCAGATCTCTCTTTCATTAAATAAACCCAAGTACATTATGAGAATTCATCAATGAAGGTTACAAAATAGTTAAAACCAAAAGAAGTAACACGACTTGGTCCCCAAATATCAGAGTGAATAGTTGAGAAAGGAAAATTACATAGTGTCTCAAACTTTTTAGGATAAGAAGATCTAACATGTTTTCCTAACTGACACGACTCCCAATCTAAGGCTTGAACGTTCTTGAGACTCGGAACCATCATCTTCATCTTGGATAAACTTGGATGACCCAACCGATCATGCAAAAGTTTTGGGGATGAAGTGGTAAAATAGGAAACTGAAGAGTCGTGTTTCAAAAAATAAAGTCCTCGAGACTCATGGCCTTCTCCAATCAGGCGACCCGTACCATGTTCCTGTATAACAAAGGAATTAGCAGTAAAGGTTACAGAACAATTTAAGGAACGAGTCAATTGGCTCAAGGAGATTAAATTGTAAGGACAATGAGGAATATACAAAACAGAGTTTAAATTTAGTGAAGGAGATAAGGAAACGCTGCCAATTCCCTGAGATGCAACTTTGGATCCATTGGCAACAGTAATGAAATGAGGAATTTTCTCAGAGGACATGGAAGAAAATGAAGAAATAATACCAGAGATATGGTCTGCGACACCTGAGTCAAGAATCCATGGATTGTGACCTTCGACAGATTGAGATATACAGGCAGTTGACACATTGGGCATGGAGGAGGATTGACCAGGATTAGAAGATTTTCCAGACTTATACTTCAAAAATTCTTGGTACTCTTCATTTGTAATTTTAGATTCGAGATCATCAGATTTCGAAACATGAGCGGCTTTGTCTGGATATCCATGTAAGGCATAACATTTCTCTCGAGTATGGCCTATTCTCTTACAATATGTGCACTGAGGACGCATACCACAACCACCACCTCCTCCTCGGTTGCTTCTGCCTCCTCCTCTTCCTTGTGGTGCTACCATAGCTGATGTCTCAATACCACCAATTGAACTTTCGTCTTTAACTAATGAAGGTACCCGAAGCAGTCGAGTAACTAAGTTGTCCATTGATGGAACTTGATCACCAGCTAACATTTGATCACGAACATGATCAAAATCTGAATGTAGACCTCTTAGAATTAACACCATGTAAAACTTATCAAGTTTCTTGTTTAGGCCTTCTAAAGAATCAGCCGCAAAGAAATTCTTCAATTCTTCTACAGCAGCACGGGCCGTTCCTATGTAAGCAACCATATCATGATTGTTTTGTTTAAGGGAAGTCACTCTTTGAGTTGCATCAAAGAGACGTTGCAAATCGTTAGCAAAGATATCCTGAGCTTTTCTCCAAAAAGAGAAGCACGTTTTGTAAGGTCTCAAAATTTCTTAGACTTCTTGTTCAACAGACTGCCACAGAACAGCGCATAGTTGAAAATCAAGCTTCTGCTATTGAGATTTCTCTTCTTCAGGAACGGTGGAAACATCTTGTTCAAGATGGTCATGGTATCCTTGACCAAGAAACCATAACTCCACGGAAGAAGACCAAGATAAATAGTTTTTCCAGTTGAGTTTGGCAGAGAATTAACACCATGTAAAACTTATCAAGTTTCTTGTTTAGGCCTTCTAAAGAATCAGCCGCAAAGAAATTCTTCAATTCTTCTACAGCAGCACGGGCCGTTCCTATGTAAGCAACCATATCATGATTGTTTTGTTTAAGGGAAGTCACTCTTTGAGTTGCATCAAAGAGACGTTGCAAATCGTTAGCAAAGATATCCTGAGCTTTTCTCCAAAAAGAGAAGCACGTTTTGTAAGGTCTCAAAATTTCTAAGACTTCTTGTTCAACAGACTGCCACAGAACAGCGCATTGTTGAAAATCAAGCTTCTGCTATTGAGATTTCTCTTCTTCAGGAACGGTGGAAACATCTTGTTCAAGATGGTCATGGTATCCTTGACCAAGAAACCATAACTCCACGGAAGAAGACCAAGATAAATAGTTTTTCCAGTTGAGTTTGGCAGAAGTAATGGTTGGAGTAGCAGAGAGAGACGGTGTTCCAAGACCAGCCATTATAAAGCCAAACAAAAAAGAGGGAAAAAAGATTGTGGGAAGAAACCCTAAAAGGAGCAACCCTCAACGGAACAACAAATCAGAGACCACAACACACTCAGGAGACTGAGGCGAAATGACCGGCAGTGGCGCGGTGAAGTTCCGGCACGGGAGAGGCGGCACATGAAGCCCACGCGCCCGAGAGAGGACAGAAAGAAACGACGTGTGACGGCGCGTCGAGAGACGGATGAGGCGGCGACCACCAGGGATGGGTCACGCTCGACGAGGCACACCGAACCCTTGACTTCGCCGGAGAAAAGGCTGCGACGGTGGCGCCGGCGATGGCGGACGGCGGCGACGACGACAGCGGAAGCGACGATGAACGACGACGGATGCGGCAGCGGACAGTGAGCAGTGGCGGACGACAAACCCTAACCTGCTCTGGACCATGTTAAAGTTTAGGAGAGAAAATGGAATCGTAAAATATTATTACTGCACACTAAACTTTCTATTACACAAAAAATGTCCTTTTAAGGGACAATGGACCAGAACCTAAAAGCCCAAAACTAAAAGTCCAATTCTACAATACAATATATTTCAACATCTAATAAAATGGTGTTGTTCATGAATTCTATTGTGTGGATACAATGTGTTGAAATGTAATGTATTTTCTAATGGGCTTTTTAGAGTGGGCTTTTTAGGAGCCTTTTGTTTTTTCTGTGTTGATCTACTATCCCTTATAAATAGGGTAGTATGTGTATTAGGGTTAAGTGACCACTAATAATAAAAATTTCAATTTCTCTTCCAACTCTTTAAGTTGGTATCTAGCATTGCTAACCGCCACCGATGTCCGCTGCCGCTGTCCGCTGCCACTGTCGTTGTCCGCTGCCACTGCCGCCGCAACTTTTTCTCCAATGCAGTCAAGGGTTAGGTGCGCCTCAATGAGCGCGACCCATCCCTGGTGGTCACCGCTTCATTCCAGCCAGCCTCGGAACATCACCGTGTCATTGTTAGTCGTTTTGCCTCAGTCTCCTAAGTATGTTGTAGTCGTTGTTTTGCTGTGTCGTTGACAGTAGCTTCAATCTAGGGTTTCTACCCTTAAAATCAGTTTTTCCCTCTTCTGTTTGGTCTTAGAATGACTTTTGCTTTTGGAACACCTTCTTTATCGGCTACCTCTACCATTACATCTGCAAAACTCACTTGGAAAACTTATTTTTCTTGGTCTTCTTCCGTAGAGTTATGGTTTCTTGGTCAAGGATACCTGATCATCTTGAACAAGATATTTCCACTATACCCGATGAAGAGAAATATCAATGGCAAAATCTTGATTTTCAGTTATGCACTGTCCTATGGCAATCTGTCGCACAAGAGGTCTTAGAAATTTTGAGACCCTACAAAACGGGCTCCTGCTTTTGGCAAAGAGCACAAGATATCTTTGCTAATGATGTGTAACGTCTCTTTGATGCAACTCTAAGAGTGACTTCCCTCAAACAAGCCAATCATGATATGGTCGCTCACATAGGAAAGGCTCGTGTTGCCATAGAGGAATTGAAGAATTTCTTTGTGGCTGATTCTTTAGAAGGCATAAACAAGAAGCTTGATAAGTTTTACATGGTCTTAATTCTAAGAAGTCTACACTCAGACTTTAATCATGTTTGTGATCAAATGTTAGCTGGTGATCAAGTCCCGTCAATGGACAATCTAGTTACTCGACTTCTTCGGGTATCTTCATTAGTTAAAGACGAAAGTTCAATTGATGGTATTGAAACATCAGCTATGGTAGCACCACAAGGAAGAGGAGGAGGCAGAAGCAACTGAGGAGGACGTGGTGGTCATAGTATGTGTCCTCAATGCACATATTGTAAGACAATAGGCCATACTCGAGATAAATGTTATGCCTTACATGGATATCCAGACAAAGCTGCTTATGTTTCTAAATTTGATGATCTAGAATCCAAAATTTCAAATGAAAAGTACCAAGAATCTTTGAGGTACATGTGTGGAAAATCTTCTAATCCTGGCCAATCCTCCTCCATGTCCAATGTGTCAACTGCCTACATATCTTAATCTGTGGAAGGTCACAGTCCATGGATCCTTGACTCAGGTGCCTCAGATCATATCTCTGGGAAACATTCCTTCAATTTTCTTCCATGTCCTCTCCGAAAATCCCTCATTTCATTACCGTTGCCAATGGATCCAAAGTGGCATCTTTGGGAATTGGCAGAGTTTCCTTATCTCCTTCACTAAATTTAAATTTTGTTTTGTGTATTCCTTATTGTCCTTACAATTTAATCTCCTTGAGTCAATTGACTCGTTAACTAAATTGTTCTGTAACCTTTACTGCTAGTTCCATTGTTATATAGGAACATGGTACATGTCGTCTGATTGGAGAAGGACACGAGTCTTGACGACTTTATTTCTTAAAACATAGCTCTTCACTTTCCTGTTTTACAATTTCATCCCTAAAACTTTTGCATGTTCGTTTGGGCCATCCAAGATTGTCCAAGCTGAAAATGATAGTTCTGAGTCTCAAAAAATTTAAGTCTTAGATTGTGAGTTTTGTCAGTTAGGAAAACATGTTAGATCTTCTTATCCTAAAAGGTCTGAGACGCGATGTAATTTTCCTTTCTCAACTATTCACTCTGATATTTGGGGACCAAGTCATGTTACTTCGTTTGGTTTTAATTATTTTGTCACCTTCATTGATGAATTCTCTCGATGTACTTGGGTTTATTTAATGAAAGAGAGATCTGAACTTTTGTCCATATTTATGTCCTTTATTAATGAAATTAAGAACCAATTTGGGAAGACAATTAAAATCCTCTGAAGTGATAATGCTAAGAAATGTTGTTCTGCAACATTTTTTTTCATTCTTATCTTCCTAAAGAATTTTACATCAGTCAATATGTCCTTACACTCCACAACAAAATGGTATTGCAGAGAGAAAGAATAGACATCTCATTTAAACTGCACGCTCCCTGATGTTGAATACTAATATTCCTGTGCATCACTGGGGCGATGCAGTCCTCACTACCTGTTTTCTAATCAATAGGATGCCTTCTACCTCTCTTGATAATAAAATTCCTCACTCTATCATTTTTTCAAACGACACTCTATACCATGTCTCCCCACGTGTATTTGGGTGTACGTGTTTTGTCCATAATGTTTCTTCAGGTCTTGATAAACTCTCTCTAAAAGCTATTAAGTGTGTTTTCTTGGGATATTCTCGTCTTCAGAAATGCTATAAATGTTATTCTCCCTCCACCAAGAGATTTGATATTTCTGTTGATGTCACATTCTTTGAGCATACACCTTTTTTCTTGTCCTCCATGGAGTATCGTTGATGTGTTAAACAAATGTTTCCTCTACCATCATGTGATCCCTTAGTTATTCTTACTTCTGTGTCTCAAACTAAAAATGCGAATGACATTGTTCCTCCACCTCTTCTCACATATCAGCGTCGGAGACATTCTCAAACTCAAAACACTAAAGATCCTCGAGACTCAAATCCTCCTCCATCAAATCCCCAGACCATAGACTATTTCAAAAGGTGTGCACGTGGCTGACGCCTGGAAACTAGTATTTTACCAATATTCAGCCCATGGTAGAAAGGAACTCCAAGTTTCTGGTTGTTCAGAACTAAAACATCTCAAATAGGTTTCCAAAGTCCTATTCAGAACCTCAGTTTCTCCATTAGACTCAGGATGGTAAGTTGTTCTCATCAATAATCTAGTACCCTGAAGATTAAAAAATTCCTTCTAGAACAAACTCATGAAGGTAGGAACTCTGTCCCTGATGATGGAAGAAGGAATTCCATGTAGCTTCACCACCTCCTTTTCTCATCAATAATCTAGTACCCTAAAGATTAAAAAATTCCTTCTAGAACAAACTCATAAAGGTGGGATCCCGACCACTGTCGATGGAAGAAGGAATTCCATGTAGCTTCACTACCTCCTTTACAAATACTTCAGCTATGGACCTGGCTGAATAGGGGTCTTTTAGGGCGATAAAATATCCATACTTAATCAATCAACCACCACTAATATTGAATCATACCCATTAGATTTGGGTAGTCCCACAATAAAGTCCATACTTATGTCATTCCAAATGGCCTGGGGAATGGGCAAAGGTTGTAGCAAACCTTGGGGTGAGGAAGCCAATATTTAGATTGAGCAGTGTAAATTGATGAAAAACAAGCCAAACTAACGAAGAAATATTTATTATACATGATATACTCAAAGCAATAAAACGGTGACATAGGCTTAGAATTGCAGTAACTTAAAACTAACCCAAGAATATCACTAAAGGATTGTTTTGCTAGAATTCACATGGAACCAGAAAGAAGCTTGAGATATCTGTTTTTTCCATGCTCTCAACATTCAGAAAATTAAAGCAACTCTCTCCAGCTATAACATTCATTCCCCTAGGTATATCTGGGTATATTTGCACTAAAAGCTAAAAAGAAAACATCCCTAATATAAATCTGAAAAGGTGCTGAAAAAGCTGCTCCACATCTGCCAAAAAGCTGTTTTTGTGTGTGCTGCCATAGCAAAATTGGTGTTTGTTATCTCTTGATGTGGCAGTACACAATCCTAGCTCAGCTCCATTTGGGCCATTCCTTGTGTAGCCCAATAGCACATCAAATGGAGAGGAAGGGTCTGCTCCCAACTTTGCTAATTGCACCAAGAATGGTTGAAACTGTCTCTGCCCAAGTAACTGCTTCGAACTCCAGATTAAACTGCATATCGTACAAAGCTCCAAAATATGTTCTAGTACTCAAATTGAAGCTCTTTGGGTCTAGAATCCAATGCAACAAGAATTAGCTCAATTAGAGATTTGTAGAAAAAGTTATGATCCAAACACTTTGATAGGAAGTTGAAGGTGTATGTAAGGAAGAAGAGAGGTTAGTCAACTGTTATTAAACAGTTAGAGAGAGTTAGTTGGTTAGTTGGCCTGTGTTAACAGTTAGGTTGGGCGGGAATGTTATGTTGTATAAATAGGAGAACTGGGTATTGGAGAAGGACTTTTGGAAGTTCTGGTGTTTGAACAGACATTTGAGTCTTGTTGGAGGGAGGTTAGGCTCCCTTGTGTTCCATTCTTGTATTCTTTCCTGATTGATCAATAAACCAGAGGTTATTCAGCATTCTTTCTACACTGTTAGCGTGTGTAGTGAGTGGAGGAAACGGTTTCTCAATCAGAAACCTATCACACTTAGCAAACATCTTTGAGTTATGTTGGCCCTGCCTTTGCAAACTGCCTTCATTCCAACATGAACTGAAACTAGACTAGAGCTCCAAAAATCATGTTCTACCACTCAAATTAAAGTCCTTTGAGTCTAGAATCCAACAGAAAAAGAATCAATTAATTGAACACCTGTAAGGACACCAGTGAAGAAAGTTATGATCAAAACAGTTAGGAAAGGTTAGAGCTGAAAATTCTGTGTTTTTGGACTGCGTTGGGAGCTAGTAATATGGCGTTGGGCGGTAGCATTACTGGGGTTAATCTTTTGGGTTGTGTTGGGTGCTAATCAAATGGTGCTGGGGTATCGAGACTGTTAGATATTAGGTTTTGTGTTTATGTTAATTAGGGAAACATAGTCCCTATGTTTATTATGTTATTCTTACATATTCATTTGTATTTGGGCTTAACCCACATTCTTATTATTATAAATACATTACCCTATGTGTATGACACAAGAGAGATTAATCCCAAATATAGTTTTTCACTATATTCAACATGGTATCAGAGCTTAGGTTCTATTCTAGCCTGTTCTACAGTCTCCGGTACGCATCACCGCCGCCGTTGCCGCCGTCGCCGGAGTTCCAGAATCGACTGGCGACCACTCCATCCGAAGCGTCTCGGCCGGGCGACCATCGCGGTCCAAAGATCGCCGCGATCGGAGCATCCACGCGCCACCACGCGCCGCCACAGTCACCGGCGCGTGTAGCCCACGCGCCCACCTCCGGCAAGACCCACTCGCCGGCGACGCCACAGACAGGGTCGCCGGAGCCCCCTGAATCCATTCCTAGGGTCGGTGACGACTCGTTTGGACTGTATTTGAGCAGATCTGACTTTTACGGTTTGCTCCTTTTTTTCCGGTGAAACTCACTCGCGTCGCCGGAGCTTTCCGCCGCCGACCAGCACCGCCGTGATCGCCTCCTCGCCCTCATTCTGGATCTGTGGTCGTTACGTCAATCAGAGCACATTGAATTTTTAGGGTTTCTCCCTCTCCATGGCTGCCCAACGTGATGATCGGAGTCTGTTTCGCCAGCCAGACCATCCTACTTCATCAAATAGCATAGACAATCCTGCACTCTTTCAGGAATTTCTCAGATGGTATGAGGACCATCAGCACTCTAGTTCCACTACATCTGCTTCTGCTACACTCACAGGTACTCCTTTTGTTGGTCTGACTCACTCTCTCGGATCTTGGGTCCTTGACTCAGGCGCCACCGATCATATCACTGGTAACAAATCCTTGTTTTCTTCCTTGTCATGTCTGGATAATTTACCCTTGGTAACAATGGCTGATGGGTCTAGAGTCTCCTCTCGTGGTATTGGTACTGTTCATATTTTTCCGTCCATATCCATTGATCATGTACTTTATGTCCCTGGGTCTCCTTTTAACTTATTGTCCGTAAGTCGTCTAACTCGTTCCCTTAATTGTGTTATTTCATTTATCAAAGATTCTGTTTGGTTGCAGGACCGGAGTTCGAAACACATGATTGGCACAGGATGTGAGTCTCATGGCCTATATCATCTCCGCCGTTCTCCACATGTTGGCATAATCATGGAGTCACCATCCCTTCTTCATGCTCAATTAGGTCATCCCAGTCTTGCCAAACTGCAGCAACTTGTTCCTAGTTTGTCAAAATTATCAAGTTTGCTGTGTGAGTCTTGTCAGTTAGGTAAACATACTCGTAGTTCCTTTCCTCGTAGTGTTTCACAACGAGCGTCATCCCCTTTTTCATCGGTTCATTCTGATATTTGGGGACCTAGTCGCGTTAAGTCAACTTTAGGGTTTCAGTATTTTGTTACATTTATTGATGACTATTCCAGGTGTACTTGGTTGTTTCTAATGAAGAATCGTTCTGAGTTGTTTTCTATTTTCCAAACTTTTTTCAATGAAATAAAAACTCAGTTTGGGGTTTCTATTCGCACTTTACGCAGTGATAATGGCCGTGAATACCTTTCTCAACCATTTAAACATTTTATGGCTTCTCATGGTATTCTTCACCAAACCTCATGTGCCTATACCCCTCAACAAAATGGGGTGCCTAAGCGCAAGAATAGACACCTTATTGAAACAACTCGTACACTTCTAATCCATAGTCAAGTACCATCGCGTTTTTGGGGTGATGCAGTTCTCACTGCATGTTATCTCATAAACCGCATGCCGTGTTCTGTCCTAGATAACAAAATCCCTCATTCTATCTTATTTCCTCAAGACCCTTTACATCCATTACCTCTTAGAGTTTTTGGGTCTACATGTTTTGTTCATGATTTTAGTCCTGGTCTTGATAAGTTATCTCCTAGATCTCACAAATGTGTCTTCTTAGGATTTCCACGCTCACAAAAGGGCTATAAGTGTTTTTCCCCTTCCCTCAATCGCCATTTTATCTCCGCTAACGTCACTTTTGATGAATATTCGTTTTATTTTTCACATCTATCTTCTAGTTCTGTACCTCCACCTGTTTCTGTTGATATTCCTATTGTCTGTGATCCTTCTCCTCCTTTAGACTATCATTCCTCACATGATCGTCCTTCAACTCCACCCCTTCAGGTGTATAGTCGCCGCACTCATCTCCCTCATGACTCACCTCCTGTGCCGCCTCCTGTGTCTCCTCCGGCTCCAGCAAATGAG
This sequence comes from Vigna reflexopilosa, assembly GCA_027742785.1. NCBI lineage: Eukaryota > Viridiplantae > Streptophyta > Magnoliopsida > Fabales > Fabaceae > Vigna > Vigna reflexopilosa. The sequence continues at coordinate 31,043,753 of CM050930.1, read as the reverse complement.
TCTGACTTGCCTATTGCCCTCCGTAAAGGTATACGCTCTACTCGTAACCCTTTCCCCCATTATACTGTTCTTAGTTACCACAGATTATCTCCATCTTTTTACACATGTCTCTCATCCATTTCTTCTGTGTCCATTCCCAAGTCTGTGAGTGATGCCTTAACTCATCCTGGTTGGCGTCAAGCCATGCTGGATGAATTAAGTGCTTTACAGAAAAGTGGAACTTGGGAGCTTGTCCAATTACCGTCTGGAAAGTCTGTTGTTGGTTGCAGGTGGGTGTATGCTATCAAAGTTGGCCCTGATGGTACAATTGATCGTTTGAAGGCTCGACTGGTTGCCAAAGGATACACTCAGATTTTTGGTTTGGATTATGGTGATACTTTTTCTCCAGTGGCGAAAATGACCTCTGTTCGCCTATTCATTGCCATGGCCGCACTTCGACAATGGCCTCTTTACCAACTTGATGTCAAAAATGCTTTCCTTAATGGTGATTTACATGAAGAAATTTATATGGAGCAACCGCCCGGCTTTGTTGCTCAGGGGGAGTCATCTGGATTGGTATGTCGTCTTCGCAAATCCTTATATGGCCTAAAACAGTCTCCTCGGGCCTGGTTTGGTAAATTCAGCTGTGTTGTTCAACAATTTGGTATGTCTCGCAGTGAAGCGGATCATTCAGTGTTCTATCGCCACTCAAGTGCTGGATGTATCTACTTAATAGTGTATGTCGATGACATTGTTCTCACAGGAAGCGACTATCTTGGCATCTCTCAGATGAAACAACACCTTTGTCACCATTTTCAAACCAAAGATCTTGGCAAGCTCCGGTACTTTTTGGGTATTGAAGTAGCACAATCCAATGATGGTATTGTCATATCTCAGAGAAAGTATGCGTTAGACATCTTGGAGGAAACAGGGTTAATGAACTGTAAATTTGTTGAGACACCTATGGATCCTAACATCAAACTCCTACCAAATCAGGGGAGCCTTTCTCGGATCTTGAACGGTACAGAAAATTAGTTGGTAAATTAAACTATCTTACTGTTACGCGTCCTGACATTTCCTTCGCAGTTAGTGTGGTGAGTCAATTTCTAAACTCCCCATGTGAAGACCATTGGGATGCAGTTGTTCGCATACTGAAGTATATTAAAGGATCACCTGGAAAAGGTTTGCTATATGGTCCTAACAACGATACAAAAATTGTTTGCTATTCAGATGCTGATTGGGCTGGTTCCCCTTCTGATATCTTGGAAAAGTAAGAAGCAAAGTGTTGTGGCAAGGTCCAACGCAGAAGCAGAATATAGAGCTATGGCATCTGCTACTTGCGAGCTTGTGTGGCTTAAACAATTACTTAGTGAATTGAAATTTGGAGACGTCACTCACATGACACTTATATGTGATAATCAAGCTGCTCTTCATATTAGCTCTAACCCTGTCTTCCATGAGAGAACCAAGCACATTGAAGTTGATTGTCATTTTATTAGAGAAAAAATCATATCCGGAGATATCAAGACTGAGTTCGTTAACTCAAGCAACCAATTGGCAGACATATTTACTAAGTCCTTGCGAGGACCTAGAATTGACTATCTTTGTAACAAGCTTGGAACATATGATTTATATGCTCCAGCTTGAGGGGGAGTGTTAGATATTAGGTTTTGTGTTTATGTTAATTAGGGAAACATAGTCCCTATGCTTATTATGTTATTCTTACATATTCATTTGTATTTGGGCTTAGCCCACATTCTTATTATTATAAATACATTACTCTATGTGTATGACACAAGGGAGATTAATCCCAAATATAGTTTTTCACTATATTCAACAGAGACAATGAGCAAGGTTCAAAAATGCGCTGGGCACAAATGGATGGCACTGCACAGTGCTGCAACACCTAAAACTTCCTAAAAATTACAAATCTAAGCTAAAATTGAAAGATTAAAGAAACAAAACTGCTAACAATGAGAGTATAGAAGTTGAGTTATCAGTCCTGGTGGTCCAAAAAGTAAACAATGGTTGCTCGTCCAAGTGCTGAAGCCGAATACCATATCCTTGCTATTACAGCTGGTGAAATCTTATGGCTGCGATCTCTTCTTTATGAACTCCGAATCAAGTGTACTACCCCAGTTATATATTGTGACAATCAAAGTGCAGTTGCTTTAAGTCCAGATCTCCACTCCAGAACAAAACATATGGAACTGGACATTTTCTTTGTTTCGGGAAAAAGTGATCAATCACTCCTTGATCACATCTTCCTGCTGCTGATCAAGTTGCTGACATTCTGACCAAACCTCTCACTCAAGCTTAGTTTTCTGCTCTATGTCACAAACTTATTGTTATTGATTCTTTTCAATAACCTTGAGTTTGAGGGGGACTGTTAGAATATATACATTCTGGTTTTCTTTATTATGTGTGTGTCCCTTTTCTATTTTGATTATGTATTAACCAGGATCTTCTAGAATATTGTGTTAGAATTCTGCTAGTAGTATTGTTGACTGCACCTCGTAGGAGTCTATAATATTTTATTCTGCTCCTCATTTGTTTAGATGAGAAATACAAACTTTATGTTAGTATCTATCTATCTTTATTCTATCAGTGAATAATTAACTTCCTTGCCAAAATTGCAGGGTGATGAATGTAGGCAGCCTTGTGCTCGTATAATCATTCCGGCAAATTCAGGTAGCACTATCAAAATATACTTTTGTTATTCTTTGCATTTGGATGAAAACTGAGTTTTCTGAATTGAAAATTAATTTTGATAGCCTTTCTTCCCTTTCTTCTCTGGCTGTTTATTAAATGGTGTAGTGTCCTCATTTATACGTGCTTATTGGTCTATTTTGTTTTGGATTCAGTTATTCAAGTTGTTTCTGATTGCTTGGGTTTGTTAAAGACCTGTTTTATCCTTCTGTGTACCTTATAAAACTAAAGCAAATTAGGAAAGGAGTACATGTACACCAAGCTCCTCACTAGCAGAGATACCTCTCTGTTAAGACAATGTGCAGAAAATAACTATGGTGTTCAGGCACAAATCGGAATATAACTTGCCCCAATCCCTTCCGTTCCTTGCCTTGCTCAATCTTTGCCTGCTTTTTGTTCCTTTATTTCCCCAATTCTGATATCATTCCAGAATTCACTTCTCCGGTAAGCATGTGACAGTAATCAGTGTTAAAGCCTCCGTTGTCTCTTTGGCACGTTCTCTACAATTGTCATTTTCCTGTTTACACCTTGCTCTTCTGGTTGCATTATTATTTTTGTCCATTTTTGTTCGTTATATAACTAACTTTGCAGTATAACCTTTTTGTTATTTCCTGGGGTTTCGTGGGAATGCTACAGATGTAACGGATGAGGTTGGTCTGCATACAGTAAGGATGCATTCTTCTTCATCTTTAAATTCGAAAGACTATCCGGATAGATCCATAGCAAGGAGAAAGCAAAGCAACAGTGCTAGAAAAGGTATGGAGATTAACGAGTCTGATAACGTTTCAAGTTTACACATGGATTCGTCAGTTGAGAATTTGGAAATAGCTAACATCAGTCGTATATATAATGAGGATCCCGCAAAGAAGAGCAGCGACAGAAGTCTCTATCTTAATTCCATGTCTTCCAATACTATAGAAGCTGCAATCATGGACTTGGAGGAACTTGTGAACAGGATTAAATGGTTAAGGGATGTGTTGAATTTGAGGGTGTCGCCTTTATCAGATACTAAACAGTCTTGGGAGTTTTCGAAACATCATCCATCATGCAAATGATGGTTCTGTATTCAATGTTTAACCTCGGCATAGTGCTTTTAGACAGTTTATTTTGGATATATAGTTGGTTAGTATATTTTTGGAACTTAATGCAGTACCTTGGGCTTTCATGGTTGGCAATTGCTTCCTGCGTCTCTCTGTATTATCTTCTCGTACCTTCTGATATATCGGAATGATAAAAATGATATTTTAAATCTTTATATTTTCTAAACAAATGTAATTCAAAAGGTATTTAAAATCTTTTAATTACTCTAGTATTTAAAATATATATATATATATATATATATATATATAAGTTTGCTAATTTACGTAAGGAGGTTTTTCAATTGGTACATTTTAGCAAAATGTATCAAATTTTAGGTTACAAAAATGTTCCTGTTAAAAAAAGAAAATCAACTTTAAATCCAAGGGTATTTTAATAATTTTAAAATTTAATATAAAATAAAAAAATAAAATGTAGTTATTAAAAATCCTGATTGGTTCATAGCTTTTATTTTATTTTTAATTTTGAAAAACAACTACCTTTTATTTTATTTTTTATTTTAAAAAACAACTACCTTTAAAAAAATATAATGGTTTAGGATTTAGGGTTTATAGAATCCGTCTGGGTTCTATCTTAGTTTATAAAACCTGTCTGGGTTAAAAAAACAAGGCTTAATTACCTTTTTAGTTCCCAAGTTGGAGGCTGAATTTTCGTTTGATACCCGCTTTTAAAAGTGATTTAATTAAATCCCCAGGTTATTGATTTTGCTTTCAATAGGTCCCTTCCGTTAAGTAGCTTGCAACAGCGTTAACTTTACGCTTACGTGGCGGTATTTTTCTTCTCTCTCCTCTGTTATTCCTGACATTTCTTTCTCTCTCTTCTATTTCTCTCTCTCATCATTATAACTACTTCTCACATTTTTCTCTCTCTCTCACCATTATAACTATCTCTCACCTTTTTCTCTCTCTTCATTGTTTGCCCCCTGCCCCTTCTTCCTTTTTATCCATTAAATAGCATAACTAATATGAATGCTGATGCAGTGTTGGAAGGCTACCTCAAGAACTATGTCGTTGCCCAATTGCACTTTGGTTAGGAACTTTCTGTCAATAGTGCTAGCAGCCATAGAGAGTATGCAGGGTGAGTAAGTGGTCATAGAGGAAAACCGAGGACCCAAATTATTGGCTGCATTTGACGTTAATATGCCTCTCTTCATTGCATGGAAACTTCCTATATCATACACACTTTGGAAATAGGGAATGATCTTTATGTTGTCGTACCCGATTGAAATCGAGATTATATCAACTTCATCAGCAATTGCTTCATCAAATGCTGCAAGAGTTTCAGCGTCAGGACAACCTATTTTGAGCCAACATACTTTGATAGACAATATCTGCTGGCTATGACTTGATACAATATCTGCATCAAGGCATCGAGAAGTGATTAAATTTGTCACGGGAACATATTATATGTATATAGGTTGGAATTTTATTAGGTATGCAGAATTTATTTATTTTTTCCTCAACACGGAGTTCGATTTTGATAGACAAATGTCTTATAATTTATAATAATACGCTGTTTTGTTTGATTACTTTTTTAAAGGAATTTTTTTTTCTAATAAATTAAAAAGAATTGTACTTGTTTTCTATATTTGTCTAATATTTTTTATAAATTAATTTTATTTATTTATTTTGAGAAGTAATTTCTTTCCACTTCTTTATGATGACATTTTTTTAAATGTCTTAAAATACTTATTTAAAATTATAAATATTAGGTGCCTCGTTGCTGTCATGGTGCACTCTAGAAAAAGTTGTCTCTATTGTGTAGATTATTTCAACATTTTAATCTCGACAAAGGGTAAAAAATATCTTTAAAATAAGTAATATTTTAGTACAAACATAGGGTTATTGTTTTTTACATATCATGATCGTAAAGTTACTTAAACTTTTGAACAAAATTTAAAGTTTAATCTGTTCTATGTTTCAGGGTCTAGGAAATGTTGCTCTTGGTTCAATTATCTGGTACCAGACAAAATATGTAGATGTGACAAGCATTGCTTCCACTAAATCAAACAGTCAAAAGAGAGAAAATAGAAGTGAGAGAAAAAGGTGAGAGGTAGATATAATGGTGGTGAGAGAGAGAAATAGAAGAAAGAGAAAGAAGTGTCAGGAATAACAGAGTAGAGAGAAGAAAAATACTGTCACGTAAGCGTAAAGTTAACGCCGTTGCAAGCTATTTAACGGAAGGGACCTATTGAAAGCAAAATCAATAACCTGTGAATCTAATTAAATCACTTTTAAAAGCGGGTATCAAACGAAAATTCAGCCCCCAACTTGGGGACTAAAAAGGTAATTAAGCCAAAAAACAACTATCTTTTATTTTATTTTTTATTTTGAAAAACAACTACCTTTTAAAAAATATATAATAAAAACTAATAACTTCTCTGGACCAATCAGAATTTTTAATAACTACTTTTTATTTTTTTTATTTTAAATTAAATTTTAAAATCATTAATAATAACATTTTTGTAACCTAAAACTTGGTACACTTTACTAAAATGTATCAACTGAAAACCTGCTTAAGTAAATTAGCAAATATATATATATATATATATATGAATAATTTGGACTATGTAATTTAAATTTGATTTTGAACTATTTTGATAGATCATTTTAGAAAATTTTATCACAATTTATCACTTATGAACAATTTAAAATATATTAAGAACGATTCATCCAGAAATTTTAAAATTTAAAATTTATAGATGATACTTTCTTGAAGGTAAGACATTGCTTAATGATAATGGTGTTTTGAGGGTCCCTAAATTTCCAGGTCTAATAAATCGAACGAACCATTAGAGTCGACAACAATAAAACACTTATCACTGTATGATCAACCACTAGAGATTAAAAGAACTGTTGATCGCATTCGTGTATATTTCATCTTCTAAGATAGTTGTTGCGTCTCTTATTTGGCTAAGACATGATCTTTGTTTTATCTACATATGATCTTCTATGTAAACCTCATCAATGCTTTGGCTAGAAGCTTGATATAGAAATATTTCATCTTCTAAGATAGTTGTTGCGTCTCTTATTTGGCTAAGACACGATCTTTGTTTTATCTACATATGATCTTCTATGTAAACCTCATCAATGCTTTGGCTAGAAGCTTGATATAGAAAAATATCATACGAATCTCCATTCACACTTCAACATCTATTCTGTCATAAACAATTCAAACAAGAGTTGCATATATGACAAAAATAATAATTAGAAACTCTTTTATTATCTTAGAAGTGTGATTATTTAACTGCTTGTCAAAATAAAGCACTTCCAACCTTAGATAAAGTAGACGACGAAGTAATCATCTAACATTATGTTTAAACATTTGTTTTATATCTAGAAAGCATTTGATTATGATGATATTTAAATGATTAAATATGTTTTTGATTCTTTAATTTTCAGTAAAAATTAGAATTAGTTTCTTTTTGAAACCTTGACTCAATTTAGCCTCTCAATTTTAAATGTGTAGATTTCATTCTTTAAAACAAATTTTGTTAAGTTTATTTGATATTTTAAAAACGTTTTATAATAATATATAAGTTATAGCTTAATATCTATTTTGATCTCTCAAAAGAGGGGTTTTATTCAAAATTGTTCTACCTCTTTGTTAATACCGTAAAAAATTTAACGTTAGAGTTGTCCCTGGACTATAGTTAATGACGTGTCAATGTTATATGATTGCGTGGCAAGAATAGATTTATTTACGTGTAAAATTAAAATTGACACAAAAGAAATTGACTAAGTAGCCTTTCATTTCAGTCATAGCCATTTGCATCTTCTTCATCAATAGTCTCTTTCCATTCCTCACTCTTCTCATTGCCTGTTGCAAGTCCCCAAACCTCACCAGACCCTTCTCACCCTCTGCCAAACAAACAACAAAGGGATTCTCTTGAACCTCATTTTCCATAATTTTGTTCTGGACATTTTGACCGGAGAAAGCTTGAGAGTAAGGTCTATCTGCTTAGAGCTAGTGTACGATTTCTCAGAATAAACCCAACGTAAGGTAATCGCGGACAGTGTCGATCACCGTTGACAAGATTCTGGTGGTGACGGTAGTTGCGGTATCATAGGCTTCTTTCTCTGACGAGATTTCGTTGCGGGTGGTGTAACCGCTCTCGCCGGAACTGAAAACACTGAACTCTGAGTTCTGATTATCCATCTTCAGAAACCCTAACCCCTCTTTTTTAACCTCTGTAAAAAAAAATGCCACCTAATCTATATTTTTTTGTTACAATTTTAATCTTATTATACTGGCATGCAATCACTTAACATTGATATCTCATCAAGTTTAATCCAGCGAGACAGTTACAACGTTAAAATTTTTACGGTATTAGCCAAAAGGACTAACTTAAATAATTTGTTCAAAAATTAAGATGAATTATTACTTTTTAAAAAAGATAAGACAATTTTGAACAAAACTCTTCTTTTAAGGGACCAAAATAAGTATTAAACCATAAATTATTTATACAATTTGACACATTTTTATTTTCAATAAAGTTGAAAAACACTTTAAGTTATTTACATAGTTTCAAACATATTTGTTTAAATGTAAATTGAAAAACATTGAAAAATTAAATAAACTTAATAAAATTTGATTAAAAAAATTAAATTCAAACAATTATAAAAATAAACACTAAATTAATTCAAATTTTCGAAAAAAGATTAGTTACAACTTTCATTAAAAATTAATTGATAAAAACATATTTAATCGTTATTTAAATTCATATTATGTTACGGTGATTAATTTAATTTTTTTTTTACTTTTTCTTTAAGTATTAATTTTGAATTTGTTGTTATTATTTAATTATTTTTGTTCAACGTTTATCTACATTCTTATTTATATAGAAGAGAACACAACTCTCTCTCAGTGGTTGTCTCTTTTTGGTACAGGGGAAGAAGGGTGGGAACACGGAAGAAGAAGAAGAATCACATAACCAAAACCCACTGGTACGCAATCCAAAATCCCTCATTTTTTTGATTTTCACCATAAATATGCTAATTTATTTTCTCCCCACTTTTTGTCTGCATACAATTCGCCACTTTAGGCACGTTAGTATTTACTTTTTAGGGTTTTTTCATTGAGATAAACTTAAACCCTTTTTTCATTGAGATATGGAGCAGCTAATGCATCTCAACAAAAAGGAGAGATATCCTGTTATCATTGTCCACGAATGACGTGTTTATAAGTTAGGGGAGAGAGTAGCAAAGGGGAGAATGGAAATTGGGTGAGGAATCGGTTAGGCATTTGCGTTGGGAACAGAGTTCGCCTCTTGCAACTATAGCTGTTGTCTTCTATTCTGCATTGCCATTTTCTGTTTCCTGGTTTCTTTTTCTAAGCTGGAGTTATATTGCTGCGGTAAAGGAGTTGTTCTCCTAGAATATCATCTATTTTCTTTCATATACTACCAGTTTCCATTAGGTTTTTTTAGTTCATATGATTTAAGATTTTTTTTTTTATTTAAGAACCACAAAAGATTCTTGAGGACAGTGAATCCTATTAATGTGTCACAAAGCAACCGAGGTGTGCTTAATGTGAGATATATGGCTTTATCTTCTTCTTCAATGCTTTTCTCTGTCGCAACCAAGGTGTTCAGTAAAAAACAGTTGTTTAGGTAGGATTGATGATCTAGTCCTTTATTTGTGCCTCAGTAAATTGGATTTTCTACATTCATGGGAAAATTTTAATACATAGTTTTGGTATAACACTGGTGAAACATCCATGAAGCCTGCCCCAACTGAAACTTGGTAGCTAGAGTTGCATCTTCTCCAGAATCTCACTCCCACAGACTCAAAGGGGAACTACCAAATGAATGTAGTTTTATGTAATTCGGAATGAAAATATGAGAATGGGTCCAGCGAATTCTTTGCTAACACGAAAAATAATCTGTTCACATCAACAATTCAAGCCTTATCATATTTATAGTACACACAAACACATGAAACCATGGTAAGATACACTTTATTGCTATTGATAAAATGGTGAGGACCTCCAATAGGAAACAATCTTTGATTTATTATACCCTATTACAAATGAATTACAAATTTCAACAAGCTCCCTTCCATCACCGTCAATCGTTCGTGCATATAGCTGGATTTTGGTAGTTGTTGGATGAGTTATGATTTGATATTTATTCTTATATTCTTTCTTATTATTTTATGGCCTCAGTAGTTATTTTGTTTGGTTGCTTTTGATGTTTATGATTTTTGACCATATGGAGTTATTTAAGTTTTAAGTTCAAAATTATCAACAGGTGAGAAACTACCAATGGTGGAAGAAAATGAACAAATAAAACCATTTAAGGATTTGGGCTTATCTGAATCCCTAGCAATGAACAAACATTCAATTTCTTCAATTATGAATTATATCTGATCGCTTCTTTTCTGAAATCATGACCTAAATTGAATTTTGTTTGCTTCTTCACTTTTTCAATTCACAGTATGTTTTATCTCTCTGGAATTTTATTGTTTCTCTTATTATATATTTCATTTTCAGAGAATAAGCAATATGAATGTAGTCTGTAATCATTTGGTCTAAAATAGAAAAAATGTTGGCCTAGAAGTTGTTTGTGAACTTGCCTGATTGAGTGGCTGTTGTCATGTGTAGAGCACAAGAGTTTGTTGCTACCTTATGGCGGGCAAGTGTGTTGGTTCGGTGACAAAGGCAGTAGCAGAATATCAGTATCCCTGGCGTGAGAAGTTAGTGAAATACAAGGATGAACTTGCTAAGGGAGTATGGGGATACTGGAACCTGGGCGCATGGAAGCCACTGAGTATCAGTGCTCGACGACGTGCCAGACTGCGAAAGGAAGTGCTCCTTGCTGGGGAAGATTGGCCCTATGATCCTGAAAGAAAGGAGATGAAGACCAGGAGGAAAGGACACAAATGTGATAGGATATCCGCCGAGAAGCGGGAAAACACGGCAAAGTTGATGGAGAAGATGCCCCAGATGTTGCAGGATTACAAGAAGAGAAGGTGGCAGAAGAAGATGAAGGAAGAAGACAAGGGAAAACTTTGATTTGGCTCCTCCTCTAATTTGGGAAGGTTTGTTACAAACTGTCTTTAAGAGATGGTACATTATGTTACACCTGCTTTTGGGCTTACTTGATGATTAACTTTTGTTATGTGTTTCAATTCATAATCACCCCTTCTAAGAATATGTCCGTATGATTGTCAGGGGGGGAATGTTTTGTACACTGAAGATTGGTTTTTCCTTTCTAATTAAAATTTTGAATTGATTTCATATCACTTTGAAATTCAGTTCAACTTGCATCCCGATTGGAGTTATGAAAATTTTCTCGTAAGATTCATGCCATTGGATTTTTTTTCTTGACCTTGCTTCAAAATTTTAACCATCAAAATGACTAATATAGATTGACTTGAAGAGGAAGTAAAACCTATTTATGTTTGGATTTGGAAGCCCCGTGAGTTTCTATGCTCTTGTGATGAATTTCTAAATGTAACTTTTCCAAGTAACATTTGTTAGTAATAGATATATATGTATAAGAATAGATGGCTTGTTCCATACTTTGTTACGAATGACAAGTGTTTTTCCTTGTGAGATGCTATTATAGCCATATCTAGAGTTACTCTTCCTATTCCTTGACCTAAAATAAGTTGAATTTTTTTCATAGATCGATAGAGGATTTGATAATCCAGTAACTTAGCAAGATGACAGTCTAGTATAAAGCTTGCTTAAACTAAACAACACAAGATGAAAGGACGCTTCTTACATAGTGGCTTTTGAATGAACTTGGCCGAATTGTCAATTTACAAGCACAAACGAATGACCAAACGACAAGCTTGGCCAAATGGCCAATATACAAACAAGCTCAATCAAATTGCCAAACGACATACGAGCTCAGTAGAATGTTCCATTTACATGCAAGCTTGGTTGAATGGTCAAACGATATATGAGTTCGACTAAATAACCAATCTACCTACAAGCTCGACCGAATGGCCAAATGATATAAATTTGACTGAATGGTCAATTCACCTACAAACTAAGTCGAATGGTCAAATGATATATAAGACTAAGTTGAATGGCCAGAATCAGTAATCCACCTGCAAGCTTGACTAAATGGCCAATACACCTACAAATTCACGAGAATGGTAAAATGATATATGTGCTCAACTGGCCAAACCACCTACAAACTCTACAACTCAGTAAAGCCGAACCACAAGGACAATTATGAACATTCCCAGATGTGTCTAATCAAATGGCTGAACAAGGGTCCATTACTCAATCTTGGTAATTTTATTATATTCTTTTAATAGCCATTAGATGCCTTTTAATACTTTGAAATTCATACTTGCTATTTTACATATAACATCCAACTCTCCTTCCATTTTTCAACCTTAAGAAACATATTTCCAATCCAATCACCTTCCACCACCTCAAGGAAGACTACAATGCAAATTCCGATAACAACAATAATTTGAAAAGTAAATATAATATTGCTTTATTGCAACATATACATACACTAAAGTTTCAAATCAATACATATAAAAATTCAAATTAATTTTATTTTTCATTTATTTTAGAAAATAAACATTTTTTAAAATTTATAACTATCTTTAAAAAAAATATTTTCTTTTTAAATCTGACATAAAATAATATTGTTCTTATGTAAAGTTGTTACTTTTAATCCATTAAAATAAAATTTAGTCCATTTAAAAAATCATTATTAACGAAAAAACATGTTTTAATTCAACGTGATTATTCTTTAAGTAGTTAATTGATGAAGAATATTTTTATAATCCATTAAAATTTCACTGTTCAATTAGACTTTAAACGAGAGACTTCAAAATTATTTGTCTACACGGGATCAGAACCAAATAAGATAACTCACAATATCAAATACAAATATTACAACTCAAACTACAATTTCATCATCCACCTACTCATAGTTAGAAGCATCAAATCACAAGGCTTTAAACTCTTCCATCAATATAGTTCTATGGATTGTTCCCTTTTCACATCAATCATCTTGAGTTGCCCGTTTATGCTTTGTAGGACATGACAAATGTCAACAAATTTGATGTTTAATCTGTCTCCCGCGATGAATTGATATACTGTATTGTTCACCTCAATAAAACTGACACCTGCCACCTTTTCCATACCCGTATCCCGCATAACCTTCCTCACCATACCAGCTTCCTTCCACCTACCAAGCGCAGCGTAAGTATTGGATAGGAGAGAATAATTCCCACAATTCTGGGGCTCCATCACACTTAGATGGCGCAAAGCTTCCGCTGCCAGCGCAGCATCGCCGTATCTATTTGAAGCAGCAAGAAGGGATCCCCATACAGCTGCATTGGCTTCAGACGGCATCAACCTAACTAGCTCCTTTGCTTCCTCAAGATAGCCACCACGGCCAAGCAAATCAACCATGCACCCGTAGTGCTCTATCTTTGGTTCAATTCCATATTTGGATCTCATACACGTGAAATAATAGCGGCCCAGTTCAACCAATCCAGCATGGCTACAAGCAGAAAGGATGGTGATAAAGGTCACTTCATTTGGCCTGATTCCAGCCTTCTCCATGGAAGAAAATAGCTCGAGGGCCTCCTTTCCCAGACCATGTAAAGCAAGTCCAGCAATCATGGTTGTCCAGGTTATAATCGTTTTACGCTCCATACTCTCAAACAGTTGGCGTGCTTTAATTATGTCACCCGATTTGGCATACATGTCTATGAGAGAGTTATAAAGTGATACAATCTTAGGCAGTTTACGCTTTTCAATGTAGTTGTGAATCCACACTCCCAACTGGAGAGCACCCAAGTCCGCACACGCAGAGAGCACAGCCAAAATGGCAATTTTATCCGGCTGCACGTTGTGGAGCAGCATAGTGCGGAAAAGCGTGATAGCCTGCTGAGGACTGTGAGTGTGCGTGTATCCCGAAATAAGAGTAGTCCATGAAACAACATCCCTATCCTTTTCAGGCATAGATTCAAACAGGTTGCGGGCATTGGATAGATCACCCAGCTTGGCATAACCGGCTAGCATAGCGTTCCAGAGAGAAACGTGTTTGAAAGCGGCGGCATCAAATAGCTTGCGGGCAGAGGAAACGTTAGCGCAGGAGGAATACATGTGAATGAGGGAGGTGAGGACAGTGGGATGGGTGGCGAAGCCGGAAAGAATGGCTTGAGAATGAATCTGGCGGCCGAGACGGAGGGAAGGTGAAGAAGCAACGGCCTTGAGAGCAAAAGGAAAAGAGTAAGAGTCGGGTCGCAAGCCATGGAGGCGAATGGCGTTGAAGAGAGAAATGGCAAGAGTGGGATTGTGTGAAGATAGAGCAGAGATGAGGTTGTTGTAGAGGAAGATGGTGGGTCTTTCTCGAGAGCTCTGGTAAGCATTGAGGCTTGAGTTTGGTGAAGATGGTTCAGATTGGAGCAACGACAAAGCAGCTGCTCTACATCTGCATGCTCTGATCTTGGAAGCAAGGAGAAGAACCGTTGCAGACATGGCCTTACATCACACACCTTTCCATATAATTCCAAACCCATAGATGCCCACTGTTGTTCTCCAGGTTACCTCTATCATTCTTACCATCAAAACAAATTCACATTACATTGTAATTATTCATTATGAGCAAATTTTAAATATTTTTAAACATTATTAATTACATTCGAATTGTTTCCGAAATAATTAGAGAACTATTTATTAATAAAACTTCAAAATTGTTGTAGGAGTAACATAGATAACGTAATTGAAAAATTTTATTTTAATTGTGCATACTTTGACATTTAACAAATAAAAACACACACACATATATATATATATATATATATATATATATATATATATATAATTCACAGAAAATAATTTATATATTATTAAAATAAAAATTATTATATTAAAATATTTATTTTGGAAAATGAAATTATTACATATTTAAATACATGTTAAGAGCAGTTTAAAAAAGTAAATAGACATATATTAATAGGACTAATTATCAATTGAAGAAGTAATAAAAATATAAATAATTTTGATAAAAATAAGAGTTAAATATGTGTTTTGTTCCTCAAGTATCACACGATTTTGCATTTAGTCATTACTCGAAATTTTGATGGCTTTTAGTCTCTTAGTTTTGAAACTCATATATTTAGTCCTTAAAATTGAATGACTTTAGATTTTGACTAACAGCTAGTGAAATGTGACGTGAGCATTATCTAATTACGTGCAACATTGTTTTTTCTTTGTTCTTTTTATTCTCCCGTGACTCCATGGCAACTTCCACCTTCATCTCCACCCTCCAACGTTCGTTCTTCCGCCGGCGACACATTCTTTGTGACCTCCATAAACTCCGGTGACACATTCCACCGTCACTTTATCTTTGTTCAACAAACATTCCACCTTAATGTTTCCGTCAAAAACTGCATGTCCCTGTGAATGAGCAACAGTGCACTTGTGAAGTTGTCGAGAATAGCCCCGTGGATGGTCCAATACAATAGTACTATGAAGGTCCTGCGTTTGTTCACCAACAGACAAGTGCAGAAAGGATAACTCGGTGACAGTATCATGACCCAATTGTTGAATACGAAGATTGTGCCTCTCCAGTTTTCCTCCCGCGCTTACCTCTGTGAGTTCATAAGCACTGGACGAATCCTGCAAGGAAACAATTGACTCAGAAACTACAATCTCACAACCCGATCTAGCAAAGTCCATGAATATAAAGGCATTTGGTGTGAGCGGCATGGAAAGACTGTGTCTGGACGTAAGAATGAGAAAGCTTGGCACCTTCTCCGATGACTGCCTCAAAAGCAGCATTACTCCAATTGAGTATTTGATTTTCATGCAGTGGATGTTGGGATAAACTTAAATCTTAGGATTTTATTAATAATTTTGTTTAAATATTATTTTATTAGTTTTGGGTCTAGTAATATTTGATTTGATTTGATAGAGATAAAATAGGAATGAATAATTATGATTTTCTGTTTATATAGGTAGAATATTATTTTATGATAGGTTAAGAAGATTTGATTTTTAAATTAGTTGATATTTTATTTTTAGATTTTATTTTTATTTCCATAATACTGTAAGTATCATGGTTATTTAAAGCCCTTCTATTATCAATGAAAAATAAGACTCAATTTTGGAAAAATATCTGAGTGTGTATCGGGAGATTTTCCCATCAGTGGTATCAGAGCTTTATACTATGAGTACCGAGAGAGAGAAAAAGAGAGGGGAGAGAGTCAAACACCGTGAGAGAAAAAGTGAGTGCTTGTTTTTTTTTTGAGAAATGGCAAAGGTTGTCAATGGTATGAGTGTGCCACAATTGACGAGAAAAACCAATTATGATAATTGGTGCCTACAGATGAAGGCGTTATTGAGATCCCAAGACGTTTGGGATATGGTGGAAGAAGGGTACGTTGAACCAGATGCGGACGAAGATCAAACGGTGGCACAGATAGCAACATTGAAGAAAACACGTGCAAAAGATGGATCAGCATTGTATTTTCTCTACAATGCAGTAGATGAGTCAGGATTCGAAAAAATAGCAAATGCCAAATCAGCAAAGGAAGCCTGGAAGATATTGGAGGTTGCATATAAAGGTGACAATCGCGTTAAACAAGTTCGAATACAAGCTCTCAGAGGAGAGTTTGAACGGTTGAAGATGGAGCCTAGAGAGCATATAACTGAGTACATAACTCGGGTAGAAAAGGTGGCCAATCAACTCGGCAGGAATGGAGAACAAATGCCATCTAGCCGAGTTGTGGGAAAAATTTTGAGATCTCTTACAAAAGATTTCGAAAGTATTGTGTGCGCCATCGAAGAATCGAAGGACTTGTCGGTTCTCACAGTGGATGAACTTGCTGGGTCATTAGAAGCCCACGAGCAAAGGAGAAGGAGTTGGGATGATCATGTTGAACCCGACAATCAAGCACTGCTACAGGTACAGTTTGACTCGAATAAATCTCGGATTACTCAGAGCCGAGGTCCTGGTGGAAGAGGGCGAGGAGGCCGAGGACAAGGTGGACGTGGTCGAGGTAATGATAATGAAGATCAAACCGGTCAGCAGAATTGGCATGACCGAGGACAAGGAAAATGGCGAGGAGATAAGTCAATAGTGAAGTGTTTTAAGTGTGGCAAGTACGGCCACTATGCAAACGAGTGTAGATCATCAATAGAGTGCTACAACTGTGGCAAGTTTGGTCATTTTGCAAAGTATTGCAAGACCGAGACAAAGGGGGAGACGAATCTCGTTACTGAAGATGCAAAAGAAGATGCAGAAGAAGATGCAGAAGAACTGTTGTTGGCAAAGAGATCGGATACAATGGACATGGAAAATTCGATCTCAATAGTGGATGAAGTGATCTCAGTAAAAAGTGCGACAAACGTGGAAAATGAACTCAAACAAAAGGAAGAAGAGATTAAGCGGATAGGGAGGCTTCTAGATGAAGCTAATGAAATTATGAATAGACAGAGGGTTGAGCTTGAGGAGCTGAAGAAAACGACTCTTGAAAAGGAAGAGAAAGCATCTAGTGTTATTGAACCAGATAAAAATAGGGAAGAAGATGAAGAAGAGATGAAGGCTGAAGAGATTTCTACCAACTCAGTATGGTATCTAGATACTGGAGCAAGCAATCATATGTGTGGGAACGAGAACTTTTTTTATGAACTCACCAAGGTGGAGGGCAAATTTGTGTCTTTTGGAGATGACTCCAACCAAGGTGGCCGTGAAAGGGCGTGGAACAATTCAGCATATTCAGAATAATGGGCGAGTTGGAGAGATTAGGGATGTTTATTATGTTCCGAAGTTGAAGAGCAATATTTTAAGTATGGGTCAGATAATTGAAAAAGGTAATTCAATTTTTATGAAAAATCAGGTATTGCATTTAAAGGATAAACATGGTCGTCTAACAGCCCAGGTAAAAGCAAAGAAGAACCGATTGTATGAACTGGAGCTGAAAATCTTGGAGAGAAGAAGCAAACCCGGTGTGGGATGATGCACATGGAAAGCAAGGAAGGAAGAATTTAAGTTTATGGGGGAGTTTGTTGGGATAAACTTAAATCTTAGGATTTTATTAATAATTTTGTTTAAATATTATTTTATTAGTTTTGGGTCTAGTAATATTTGATTTGATTTGATAGAGATAAAATAGGGATGAATAATTATGATTTTCTGTTTATATAGGTAGAATATTATTTTATGATAGGTTAAGGAGATTTGATTTTTAAATTAGTTGATATTTTATTTTTAGATTTTATTTTTATTTCCATAATACTGTAAGTATCATGGTTATTTAAAGCCCTTCTATTATCAATGAAAAATAAGACTCAATTTTGGAAAAATATCTGAGTGTGTATCGGGAGATTTTCCATCAGTGGAAGAGTTGTGCCTTTTTTTTAAAGAATTAATTTCTACAATAAAAGTTGAATTCATTCCTTGTACCAATAGCTTTGATGCCTTAAGGTTTTTAACCGGTGTATTGTAAGATGTGGTTGCTTTCATAAAAAAATGTGGATTTTAAAACGTTTGCTATGTTTGAATATTTCTATAAAAAATTAAACCTGTATTGCTTGCTACACATGTATTATTGCTTGGTTTTCTATTAAGCACACGCCTTTTAGATAAGCTTATTTCTGTTTGTTTCCTTGGGATTTTAAAAACTTGAATCAAAATTATATTATTACTGTTACCTTCATGTACTTAAAAGTTGAAGTTTAAATATTAAACGACCTTGCTTTTTGTTTTATATCCCTTACACATTATGTAGTTATCTAGCTTTCTTCTTATGGCCTTCAAATTAGTAAGGCTATTTCCAGCTTATTCATTTATTGGAACAAATTATTTTTCATGGTGTCGGAAGGGTGGGTGGTGGGGGGCTGCGGCGGAGTGTACTGGAAGTGGATGGGGTTTTGTAGGTGGCAGTTCTCCGGGACGTAGACCAGGGTTAAATCGAGAGCGGCGATTCTGTTGATGGACCAGAAGAGGTCGACGCCGGGGAAGGTGTGGGGGAGGTATTGGGAGATCGTGTGGAGGAGGGAGGAGGAGAGGGCGGAGAGGGGACCGATGTAGACGTCGGGAGGGAGGTGGGAAGTGAGGATTTTGACAGGAGAGGGATCGGAGAGGGGGAGGATGTGGGATTGACGGATGAAGGAGAGGTCGGTGAAGCGGAAGAGCTCGTCCCGACGGGAAGGCCATGGAGTAGAGAGGAGGGATTCAGAGGAAGCGTTTCAGAGTTGTGGAGAAGAAGAGGGGTGGAGGGTGTGGAGGGGATGCTCTCTTCAAGAGTCTCAGTTGTTTCTTCTGTGACACCATTGATCTTCTACGCCCACACACGAGCTTGAACGACGAAGTCACCTGCATAGAAGGCACGAAGCAACCTTGCACGCAATTAGAGAATGCTGACATCATATTTGGTTTGTCGTTAGTCAAAATCTAACGCCTTTTAATTTTAAGGACTAAATATATGAGTTTCAAAATTAAGAGGAGTAAAAGCCATTAAGGTAGGGACTAAATCCAAAATCGTGTGATACTTGAGAGACGAAACACATATTTAACCCTAAAAATAATAATATGTTTAAAATTAAAAAGAAGAAGATTAAGTTAAGTTTATTAATATTATTTTGTAGCAGTGATTAGTAATATAAAATTAAAATTGAAATGATTTTAATTTTAAATTTGTTTACAAAGATTAAGGGATTCTTTTTCATTACTCATTCAAATATCTTATAGAAAATATTTCTCAACAATTTTTTGTTTAAAAAACTTTTAAATAATTTGTCTCCCTTTATCATGTAATTATTGTTTTATACATCTTTACTAGTTTTTAGCTTCTTCAATAAGAGTGTTGCTCCCTCACCTTCCCAACTGCTTTTCCATCTCCCCACTATTTTCATTTATTTTAAAAGTATTCTAAACCACCACCATCACCATCTTCTCGTTGGTCATTGTTGAACCTACTACTCCATTGAGAATAACTTCGATAACCATCCAATGAAAAATAGCTCAGCCATATCACATTATATAAGACAGTTCCATGTCCAACGAAGAGATGACTAATCAAAGAAAGCGGTGCCCAACCACACCATTTGAAACTGAAATCAAGGCACGAAATTGGCTCTGTGTGTCGAAGTGTGATACTAAAGGAACATATATGATTCTATATCTATACCCAAATATATCTCTATAAGAATTTTGTTAGCGAATTTCTTGAGAGCCAGTCTAAAACATCAATGCCGCTAAGACTGGCCTATAAGAGTTATAAGTTATAACAAAAATATCATGCAAATGATAGATCTTGGAAGTATGTAAGCAGTTGCACTGAAAAGTACAAAAAGTAGAGTCCAAAGTAATGACAATCACTGCATTTCCTCTGAGATTTTATCTTTTGGATGGAGGCCGATGATGTTGTACCATAAATTTTCAGCATCAAGTATTATTTAGCCATTTCGAATGGTAAACACTGCAATATGATTGCACTAAGAGGCCTCGACGTCGTCACTAGCATCCTCTGAATCTGAACCATCAACCATCTTCTCAAGTGCATCAAGACTTCCAGCTTCAGACACCGTGTGGATTCTGAGTTTGTCAGCATCTTCACTGAGAAAGGAAAACAAAACATTCTCCCTTAGTATGTACAATGGTTTGTCAATACTTCCTATGTTCTTATTTTGATGACAGAGACAGTTTGTTCATAAAATAGAAAGAAAAAAAAAATGTTCAAATGGATTTCTAGCATGCTTCTACACATCCTAGTCATCTGAACTCTTTGATGTTTTGCATAAGAATGCTGATAGAGTTATCAAGTTTGTCAATAAAATTAAAGTGAAAGAGCGGTAAGAAGTAAGATTCTAAATATTGATTGAAACAACCATAAAAGAAAGCATATAGAGCATACTCTGTAACACCGAAGATTTCCTTTACAACCAAGGAGCTATCTCTTGAACAAAACTCTGGCAGCTGGAAACAGATTAGTAGGAGAAGATTTTAATCAAGTCATACATTAAACTCATAACATACATAATTACTAGTACGGTCTTTCAATGCCTTTTAAATGCACAAGACTATCCACATATGGGACTTGGGTATGATAGATGCAGCCTTAATCCCACCAGTGTAGAGGCTGTTTCCAAGACTTTTAACCCATGGCTTCAGTCACAAGGAAACAATCCTACGGTGAACCAAGACTCAGTCTCGGGAGCCTTTTCATTAAAAAATTGATTGACAAAAAATGTTTTCAAAGTCACAAGGCAACAGACTTACCATTGTGCCAAGATTAACCCTGCCATGGGCCTTTTTACATTAAAAAATTGAAAAATATAATATCAAACTTCCGGAACAGTAAGCAATCACTTACTCCAATTTTAAGCTAATACACACCCAAGAATAACAGATTTCTTCCTGAAACCATAATTAAACTAGGTGCAACGTTTTAAGTGTAACAAATAGACAAACAGAATTTCTCCTGTAAAACTAGTTTTAAGTATAACAAATAGACAACGTTTTAGGTGAAACACATTTTAAATTACAAAACAAAAACTAATTTTTCCTGTAAAAATACAACACTTAATTTCAGTGTCATGGTTTCCAAATATCTGTTCAAGAAATCCTAGAAACAAAATAAAACCAACCATATCCATGGTACCAAAGACATTTAAAAGTGCTTATTTTATGCTAGAAAAACAAATAGACAAACAGAATTTCTATCAAATTGATAGTTTGGTCACTTACCTCGGACAGATAGAAGACCTTTCCAAAAAGGGCCTGGACAGCTATTTTTCTCTTGAAACCCTTTTCAGTATAACCTGACTTATCCATCACAATAGGGCCTAAAAATAATTCAAATGTAATTGCATTCAGCGAATAAAAATAATGGGGTCCCGAATTTAAACAGATTCACGTAATTACATTCGTAAGGCAATATATTTCTCAGACTGAATGAAAAAAAAAAAAAAAAGAACTGAAGGGGGAGAAAGAGATCAGTTCTCTACTCTCTTATAGTCAATACCTGATCTTTCTGTCTCTCAAGTTACTATTATTTAAAAGCATCTTAGGCTCAAAATAGCTGCTGTCTTAAAAACAGCACTTTATAAAAGTTTTGCAACTTCACAATAAGTGCAGCTATTTCAAATTTGAACTCTGATTCATGCTTCAAGAATTAGAGAATAAATATATATGAAAAGATCATGCAGAAATATACGATGCTAAAGAAAATAAAACAAATTACCACAAATATTGGTAAACTAAGGCAAGCTGCAAGATACTGGTAAAGCAAAGTAAGGAGGAAGAAAGAAAAAGAATGCAAGAGGATCTGCATTACTGCTCTGAGACTTTCTAAGAAGGATTTCCTCCAGTGGAAAGAATGAGATACAACTGTGGGAAATTAAAAAACCCTATCTCTTTAGCAAACTCTCCAACTATCAAAACTGATGCTCTTTCTAATTGGTTATCTCCTCTCTATTGTAACTATCCCCCTTTTCCATATTCTTTATTCAGCTAATACAGCAGAGGTTCTACGGTTATCTCCTCTCTAATTTGATGTAGACGTTCTACGGTATAGAATTTATTAATTGGGGACATAACAATACACTCCTTCAAAATATTTACTTTGACCTCAGTGTGAAAGACTGGGAATTGCTTCTGATTCGTAATTCCAAGTCATCTATCAAAGATGAAGGAAGAGGTTTGAACCACAGTGGAAGGGGCAACAACTCTCTTTAATAATGATACAGGGAAACCTGGGTGAACAGAGTTCACACTATTGGCAGGAACAGCTATTATTGGCAATTTGCTGAATTTTTCCTTTTAGATTTGATAAGGACCATAGTATGGTACACCCAACTTCTCAAACTTTTTACTCATCAAGTTTTTTATTAAGGGTATAATTTGGTCTATCTTTTGTCAATTTGACATTGGGATCTTCAACACAAATAGACTTTGATACTATCTTAGAAAATAAACTTTAAACATAACCCAACCATACAAAATTGGCTGGTAAAGCGAAATTTGCTCTGTTACGTGCCTGAGTTTGGGACGTAACTAGGACAATTCCTCACACACTCTCATAGAGAAGGAATAATGGAAAATAGATGAATAAACCTCTTTTATTGAATGAAAATACGGAATCAAAGAAAACAACCAATAACTGGGAACATAACCTCCGTCAGTCACCTGAGAGCATAACCCCTCTTACAAACTCACAATTCAAAAGCATGCCTTTATCCCTAGGCTTCCCCTTTATTTATACTAATTAATTTCCTCCCAAGATATACTGAATATTAGAAAATAATCCTATTTACTATAGGTATCTGATACGAATATATTTAGTCTTATTTACTATATTAACTTATACCAAATAATATCCTAAGATATGGTCCTGATTACTATAATTGATATCCTCTGAATCTCCTCCCAAGATTTCCCTCCTATTACTTTAATTAGTTTCCCGCTGCGCTCTTCTAGGAATCTTCCTCACTGTTATCCACCGTTCGGTCAGCTCAGTACCCGTTCTCTCTCGCTCGGTCCGTTCGGTTTTCTTCTTCAGCTCGTCCCCTTTCTTTCACCGTTCGGCCTTCTCCCGCTCGGTCCTCTTCCCTTTCCTTCTTACCGTTCGGTCTTGGTCCCTTTCCTTTCTTACCGTTCGGTCTTGGTCCTCTTCTCTCTCCCTCTTATACTTTCTCCTCTCATATACTTTCCAGCCCCTAACATTACCCACCGCCTGATGATCAACCTTGTTCTCAAGGTTGAAGTCCGGATATTGGTCTCTGATAGTCCACAAATCTTCCCATGTGGCTCCATCTGGTCCCCCTTCTTGCCATTCTATTAGTACTTGCGGCACCTCGGTTTCCTCTTGTTGCAGCTGTCTCCTATCCAAGACTCGGATCGGCCAAAAAGACGGACCCTCCACCTGTAAGTCAACCGATAATTCCTTCTCCACACTTCTCCCGCCTACAGCCTTCTTCAATTGGGATACATGGAATACTGGATGTATCCGTGTGGTTTCCGACAGCTGGAGCTTGAAAGCCACCTCCCCAACCTTTTGCGTGACCAGGAAAGGACCAAAATATCGAGCGGCTAACTTGGGATGCAAACGTGACGGCATCGAGGTCTGTTTGTGCGGCCTGATCTTCAGGTAAACCCAATCGCCCACCTCTACATCTACTGGCCTTCTCTTTTTGTCGGCCTGTTTCACCATTAGTTCTTGAGCCCGTGTCAAATGAAATTTTAACTGCCCCAATGCTTCATCCCTTGTTTGCGGCTCCTGACCGATGGCTTCCACTAAGGTCTCCCCTGGTATAAACCTGTGCAGAGACGGGGGAGATCTCCCATACACTGTTTCAAACGGGGTGCACCCTGTCGCCTCCTGATAGCTGGTGTTGTACCAATACTCAGCCCATGGCAGCACCGAACTCCATCCCTTGGGTTGTTCTGAGCAGAAACATCTCAGGTAGCCCTCCAATATTCTATTCAACACCTCGGTCTGCCCATCTAATTCAAGGTGATAGGCTGTACTCATCTTCAGTTGGGTCCCTTGCAGTTTGAACAACTCCTTCCAGAAGGTACTTAAAAATAGGGGATCCCGGTCACTAACGATAGATAATGGCACTCCATGCAACCGAACAATCTCTCTAACAAATACTTCAGCTATAGTATGGGCAGAATAAGGATGTTTTAGCGGTAGAAAATGCCCATATTTGCTGAGACGATCCACCACGACCAGGACAGCATCATACCCGTGAGATTTGGGCAACTTCATTATAAAATCCATGCTTATTTCTTCCCAGATGGCGTTGGGAATGGGCAATGGTTGCAACAGCCCTTGCGAGGAAGATGACAAATATTTGTGCTGTTGGCACACCAGGCAGCTTGCAACAAAGTCAGTTACTGCCTTCTTCATTCCTATCCAATAAAGTGATTGGGCCACCTTTCGATAAGTCCGATAAACTCCTGAGTGTCCCCCTGTCTGAGTCATGTGAAATTCTGCTATTAGCTTAGGTACCCAGGCCGATTGAGCCGAAATCACCAGTCGTCCCTTATAGTGCAACCGATCGTTTTCCAGGGTGAAAGAAGGATGTGAATTGGGATCGTTCTTTAGGTCGTCCATCACCTTCTTCAGTACGTCATCCGCCTCAACCTCTTCCAAAATCTCTCCAAAATCTTGCCAATAAGGTTTGGCTACCACTCTCAATTCCTTCTCTTCCGTTGTCCCCTCCTCCTTCCTTCGAGATAGGGCATCTGCAACCTTATTAGTGACCCCCGTTTTGTACACAATCTCAAAATCATACCCCAAGAGCTTGGCAATCCAATTCTGCTGGTTCTGGGTGGTGATGCGTTGTTCCAACACGTACTTAAGGCTCCTTTGATCGGTGTGTACCACAAACCTTTGTCCAAGTAGGTACGGCCTCCAGTGTTGTATGGCCATTACTAAGGCCATCAGTTCTTTCTCAAATATCGACTTACTCAACGATCCCTCCGACAATGCCTTGCTGAAGAAGGCAATAGGCCTTTTTCCTTGTGTGAGTACCGCCCCCACTCCTCCTCCTGAGGCATCACACTCAATATGGAAAGGTTGGTCAAAATCAGGTAGGATTAACACGGGTGCTGTCGTAATGGCCTTCTTTAATCTAGACATGGCTTCGTCAGCTTGCTCTGTCCATGTAAATTGCCCCTTTTTAAGTAGTTCAGTCAATGGCTTGGCGATTTTCCCATAATCTTTCACGAATCGCCTATAATACCCTGGCAGACCCAGAAATCCCCTCAAAGCCTTTACCGTCTTGGGCCTTTCCCATTCTATCACTGCCCTCACCTTGTCCAGGTCCATCTCAACACCTTTTTCCGATATCTGATGACCCAAATATCCTATCTGTATTCGGCCAAACTCACAGTTTTTTCTGTTGGCCACCCAACTGTTCTCCTCTAGTTTCCTTAGCACTGACTCGACATGCTCCAAGTGCTTCTCCCATGAGGGGCTATACACCAATATATCATCAAAGAACACTAGTACGAATTTTCTCAGGTATGGTTGCATCAAATTGTTCATTGCACTTTGGAAAGTTGTCGGTGCGTTGGTGAAACCGAACGGCATCACCATGAACTCGTAGTGACCCTGGTGTGTCCGAAAGGCCGTCTTCTCTATATCCATTTCTCCCATCCGAATCTGGTGGTAGCCTGACTTCAGATCTACTTTCGAAAAATACTTAGCTCCTCTCAACTCATCTAACAACTCTTCTATTAGTGGAATTGGAAATTTGTTAGGCACCGTAGCCCTGTTGAGGGCCCTGTAATCCACACAAAATCTCCAGCTACCATCCTTCTTCTTCACTAATATCACCGGACTCGAGTATGGGCTAGTGCTCGGCCTAATGACTCCCGACTTTAGCATCTCTGTCACCTGCTTTTCTATTTCTCCTTTCATTATATGAGGGTATCGGTATGGCCTAACATTTATTGGATCTGTGCCCTCCTTCAACAGTATGTGATGTACCATGCCCCTATCCGGCGATAGTCCCTGAGGTTCGTGGAACACCCTTGAATACCGGTCTATAATTTGTTCTATTGCCTGATTCTGCTTCGGTGTCATCCCTTGACCGATCGGTCCTTCCTTCTGACCGTTCGGTTCTCCTGCTTCACATTTTGAATAGGGCCCTTGGTTCCACCAATATGCGAGCTAAAGTGGGGTCTCCTTGTATGGTGACCTTCCTCCCTTCTTGGTCGAAAGCCATGGTTAGTTCCCTCAATTCAGTGTAACTTCTCCTAGCTTGGCGAGCCATTCTACTCCTAATAATACATCCACTCCCCCCAGTTCAAACAGATGGAACCGTTCGGTCACCTCTGCTTCTCCCATGCGAATAACTACCTCTTCACAGCATCCCCTTGTCTTCTTCTTCTGCCCATCTCCCAAGCTTACCATATAGGGTAGGGTGTCTACCACGGGTAACCCTAAGTTTTCCACCAATTCCTTGCTTATGAAGTTGTGGCTAGCCCCACTGTCAATCAAAATCAGCACCTGCTTCTCTCCTATCCGCCCATGTAATTTCATTGTTTTGGGTTGAGTGAGGCCTCCTGCGGAGAAGGCCGAAAGCTCCATCTGCACCTGGTTGAGTTCGGTCTCGGTTTCTTCCTCCTCATTTTCCTCCTCATCTTCGACCAGTATCAGCATCCGAAGACTTCTTTCCGGACAGCAATGTCCTGGACCGAACGGTCCCCCACGCCTGAAACATCTCCCTTCTTCTTTTTGTTTAACATACTCGGCATAAGGCAAATCCTTCACGTTTCTTGGTTGGCCCACTCCACTGCTTCCTATCCCTCCTGACCGCCCTCTCTCCGCAGCTCCCGTTCGGTTTCCCACAGCAGTTTCCGCTCGGCCCTGGTTTTGCCGATTGGAATCCGCCCTTACCACTGCACCGCTCGGTTTCCCCAAATGTTGGTTTCTGATCATGCTTCCACTTCCGGTTCTCGCCCCTTCGTAGAGTTCCTCCGCATCTCTTGCCATCCTCATAGCGGTCAACAACTCTTGTAGATCCAGCCATCGTACTTGCTTGCGAATCTCATCCTGCAATCCTGCCATAAAGTATCCCATTAGTTGCTCCTCAGGTACCCCGGTCGTCTGTCCCACCAAGATTTCAAAGTCTTGTATGTAAATTCTCCACTGACCCTGCCTGATAGACGCCAACCTTTCAAAGATTGACCCCTGACTTCTTCCTCCAAAACGGTTTACCATCGCCTCCTTCAACCCTGTCCACGTACAGTTTTTTGTCTTGCCCCTCCAAAATCTAAACCAGTACCCAGCGCAACCTTCCATGCTGATATAGGCTAGGCGCAGTTTTTCCTCCTCGTCAACCCCTTGTAGTTCAAAAAATTTGCCAGCCCTATTGATCCAGTTTAGTGGATCAGTCCCTTCAAAATTTGGCAATTCGACCCTTTTTCTCCAATCACCATTAGGTCCACCACCTCCACCACCGACCCTCGTACCACCGATCTTCTCTCCCTCTCTGTCCTTGTGCTGGTCCTCCCCTTTTCCGTTGACCGAACTCTGGCTGTCCTCCGAGTTCTCCTCGTTTTGACACGTTCGTTTCTCCATCATCATCATCAATTGCTGCACGTCCTTGAGGAGTGCCGCTGATTCTGCCGCCATGTCTTTGTGGAGTGCCACTGATTCCGCCACCCTGGAATCTCCATGTTCTCTAGTTTCAACTCCATGCCATCCAATCTTCCTTCGATTGCATTCACTCTCCCCTCCATGATTTCTTTCTCCCCCTTATTGATCCGGCAGGTCGGACCAATTTTTACGTGCCTGAGTTCGAGACGTAACTAGGACAATTCCTCACACACTCACAGAGAAGGAACAATGGAAAATAGATGAATAAACCTCTTTTATTGAATGAAAATACTGAATCAAAGAAAACAACCAATAACTGGGAGCATAACCTCCGTCAGTCACCTGAGAGCATAACCCCTCTTACAAACTCACAATTCAAAAACATGCCTTTATCCCTAGGCTTTCCCTTTATTTATACTAATTAATTCCCTCCCAAGATATACTGAATATTAGAAAGTAATCCTATTTATTATAGGTATCTGATACGAATATATTTAGTCTTATTTACTATATTAACTTATACCAAATAATATCCTAAGATATGGTCCTGATTACTATAATTGATATCCTCTGAATCTCCTCCCAAGATTTCCCTCCTATTACTTTAATTAGTTTCCCGCTGCGCTCTTCTAGGAATCTTCCTCGCTGCTATCCACCGTTCGGTCAGCTCAGTACTCGTTCTCTCCCGCTCGGTCCGTTCGGTTTTCTTCTTCAGCTCGTCCCCTTTCTTTCACCGTTTGGCCTTCTCCCGCTCGGTCCTCTTCCCTTTCCCTTCTTATCGTTCGGTCTTGGTCCTCTTCTCTCTCCCTCCTATACTTTCTCCTCTCATATACTTTCCAGCCCCTAACATGCTCCCACTTGTATATTATAACTGGATCATATTTTTAGTCGATGTGGGATATTGAACACATCTCCTAATGTTAGAGAATGGACATCTCAAGTATAGGATTACATATTTTTGGGTGGTTCGATAGTGAACTGACAGTGAATGACATGATAAGCTCAACAACCTTTGTTAGAATAAGCTTTATGGCATCTTAGAAAATGGTTTTCAACCTAACTCAACATCACAAAATCAGCTTGTAAAGTAAGATCTTCACCCACTTGTATACTATAATTTGTTCCTATCACTTCCCATAGTCTAATGGATCATATAGATGTCATGTCACTCATGCTTGCATGGTCAGGTGCGATATGTCTTTGGAATTGGGATAGCTCATTTTAAGGTAGGAATTGTTAATCCCCAAGTGCTCTAGATAGTTTAGAAGAAATAATGTTGGATTGCACATAAGCCAATCAATACCCATATGGATCCAAATGTCAAGTTGCTACCATATCAAAGGGAGTCTTTCTAGATTTGGGAAGATATGGAGGGTTAGTTGGAAACCTAAATTACATGACCATAATGAGACCAGACATTTCATTTGTAGCAAGTGTTGTTATTTAGTTACTGAATTCTCCCTAAGATTGTCATTGATATTTGGTAGCTAGAATTCCAAGATACAATAAAAGTAATTCTAGGAGAATTCCAGCATACAGAAACAGTGACCATCAGGACCTTGGGCAAGTTGCCCAGCTGATAGAAATCCATATCAAGATCTAGACCAAGTGCAGAGATTGAGTATCAAGCTATGATTCTCACTTCATTTGAGCTCATATGGCACAAACACTGTTACGTATCCGAGTATGGAACGTAACTAGAACAATATCTCACACACTCAAAGCAAGCAAAAGAATAATGAAAGAATGGAATTGAACAAATGAATCTCTTTTATTGATGGTAGTGTATGAATAAACAAAAGTAAACAATAATTGGGAGCATAACCTCCATCAACTATTTCTAATAACTGGGAGCAGGATCTCCGTCAGTTACCTGAGAGTATAACCTCTCTTACAAAACTCACAAATCAAAAACATACCCTTAACCCTAAACTCTAACTTTATTTATACTAATTATTTCCCGTCAATCTCTTACTAAATATTTCCCTAGAATATATTTGCATTTAATATAAATATCCCTATATATAAATATCTCCCCATATATTATCCTAGCATATATCCTTAATTATAAATATCTTATATTGAATATTTCCCTATAATATATATTTATTTACTCTAATTAACTTATACTATATTTATTTACCCTAATTAACTTATACTGAATATTTTCCTGGAATGTATATTTATTTACTCTAATTAACTTATACTATATTTATTTACTCTAATTAACTTATACTAAATATTCTCCCACCTTATACCCTAACAAACACCTTCTCCAAGAGTAGCGTTCCTGTAAAATACAACCTATAACTCTAATTTGTAAACCAGGAAATCTTGCATATTGGATCCAATGTAGTCTTCAACAGAAAACCAAACATATTGAGATTGATTGTTATTTTAATAATGAGAAGGTAATGTTTGAGGAATTGCTAGCTTATTTGATTGCTGCAATAAACAATTAACAAATGATTTCAAGAAGTCTGTATACAGAGCAAAGATAACTAACACATTTGGAAAGCATGGTGCATACAATTATAAGAGGTTCAACTTGAGGGAGAACGTTGAAATATGACGTAAATTTGGTTGGCTTTAGTATTTGATTTTGATTTTATTTGTATTAATAATGATAGAGTTATTCCCTATTTTCTTGTATGATCTTATGACAATCTCTGCAAGGCTTACTCCTTTAGGAGATAGTTAGTTGAAAGAAAGAGACCATGAAAGTCATCAATATGTAACCATACACTCTTTTATGTAATTACAATAGCCAATAACAAGATAAAAGGGCATTTAGATAGTGTCTATGGAAGGAAAAGATAAAATGGCATCTGCAACTCCGTAGGTTGTTTAGAGTCCTGTCCATATTTTTTGCACAAGTACATTCTCTTACTCCATAACCATCCAGTTATTTACTACTAAAAACTATTCCATTACTTAAGATTAAAAAGAGAGAAAATATATTTTGGAGGGCTTGGAAGACCCTTCTTATGATCTTCTATTTATAATGGAAAATCTTATACAAGAGAGCATGGAAGATCAAAGGTCTGTACTAAACACCTAGGTACAGCTGATAGATGTTTCCAACACACTACTCCCTACTTAGACTTAATGATTACTCTATCACACAACACCATTTACACCATACAAGAATTATTGTCAATGACAAATTTATACTTCAATTCTGTTAAATATAATGAAAATTATATATTGGAATTAATCCATTGTGTTAAATACACACATAGGGTTCTCTATTTATAATAGAAGAAATATGGGTTAAGCCCAAATACAAATGAATATGTAAGAATAAAATAAAATAAAATAAGAACAATGTTTTCCTAATAAACATATAGGGACTATGTTTCCCTAATTAACATAAACACAATATAAACTAAATATAATATCTCTAACACTCCCCCTCAAGCTGGAGCATACAGATTGTATGGACAAAGCTTGGAATAAATAAACTCAATTTGAAATATATGATCTGTCTTCAAGAGTGTGCGACAAACAGATGCGCAATCACATGTCGACGAACAACTAACAACAATTTATGGACAGTAGTAGACAACTGCGAAACTTTAAATAGCACCATGAAACTTCAAGTGGGATGACTTTGACAAACTCCAGGGACTGGATTGCCATCAAGTAAGGATGGGGCTTGCATCAAAACTACAGGGATTGCCATCTGTTACGATCTAAGGTAGGGGTAATAATAAGGGTTAGAAAGTAGATGAGCAGAGAGAATATTTAGTATAAGTTAATTAGAGTAAATAAATATAGTATAAGTTAATTAGAGTAAATAAATATATATTTAGGGAAATATTCAATATAAGATATTTATAATTAAGGATATATGTAGGATAATATACGGAGAGATATTTATATTAAATATAGGGATATTTATATTAAATATAGGGATATTTATATTAAATATTGAATATTAAATATAGGGATATTTATATTAAATATTAAATATAAGGATATTTATATTAAATGCAGATATATTCTAGAGGAATATTTAATAAGAGATGGGCGGGAAATAATTAATATAAATAAGGGTAGAGTCTAGGGTTAAATGGATGCTTTTGATTATTGAGTTTTGTGGCAGACATTATTGTCTTGTGAGGGAGGTTATGCTCTCGAAGTAATTGAAGGAGGTTATGCTCCCAATTATTGTTTACCTTTGTTTATTCAGATATTATCATCAATAAAAGAGATTCATTTATCCAATATCATTCGTTTATTGTTTTGTTACGTGTGAGAGAGTGTGAAAGGTTATATTTGGTTAGTTTACGTACACAGGTACGTAACAATTGGTCCGACCTGCCGGATCGTCAAGGGAGGAAACTGCCGGATCCTAATAGAGACGAGTGAAAGACATCATGGAGGAAAGAATAAATGCAGTTGAAGGGAAACTGGAGAGCATGGAGCAGAGACTAAAGAACATGGAGTTCTCCCTAAGGAGGTTGAAGGCAGAGTTGAGTGGAATACGCCATGAAGTCCAAGCTCCAAATGGGAAGGGACTGCTGGAACCGAACGATAGTGGACTAAAGGATTCGAACGTGGTCGAACTGCCAGAACTGAACGATAGCAGACTGCTGGATCTGAACGTGAAAGAACGGACGGAACCTATAGAGAGAGGACTTACCGAGCCGAACGGGAGGAGACGGCCAGAACCGAGCGTGAGAAAACTACCTGAACCAAACGGTCTAGTATTGGAAGGAAGAATGAAGGCTTTGGAAGGAAGGGCAAATGGAAGAATCAATACCTTGGAAAGAACAATGGAGTCTGTGAAGAGATGGGCCGACAAAAAGAACAGGGGGCTTGCAGTGTTTGGTACACTGGCAGAAGGAAAAGAGCGACGTGAAGTACTGAAAGACATTGAAAACCATTCCCTCAGGGCTTATGATTTAGGAGAAGTGGTAACCATAATGCTCGACGAAGAATGGAAGACATTAGAGAAGGTTTTACCACCACCCGAACCTCCAGACATGAATTGATGAGGAGCCATGAGATCTAGCTCTCCGTTTCCAACCTTGAGGACAAGGTTGTTTTGCAGCGGGGTGTAATGTTACGATCTAAGGTAGGGGTAATAATAAGGGTTAGAAAGTAGATGAGCAGAGAGAATATTTAGTATAAGTTAATTAGAGTAAATAAATATAGTATAAGTTAATTAGAGTAAATAAATATATATTTAGGGAAATATTCAATATAAGATATTTATAATTAAGGATATATGTAGGATAATATACGGAGAGATATTTATATTAAATATAGGGATATTTATATTAAATATAGGGATATTTATATTAAATATTGAATATTAAATATAGGGATATTTATATTAAATATTAAATATAAGGATATTTATATTAAATGCAGATATATTCTAGAGGAATATTTAATAAGAGATGGGCGGGAAATAATTAATATAAATAAGGGTAGAGTCTAGGGTTAAATGGATGCTTTTGATTATTGAGTTTTGTGGCAGACATTATTGTCTTGTGAGGGAGGTTATGCTCTCAAAGTAATTGAAGGAGGTTATGCTCCCAATTATTGTTTATCCTTGTTTATTCAGATATTACCATCAATAAAAGAGATTCATTCATCCAATATCATTCGTTTATTGTTCTGTTACGTGTGAGAGAGTGTGAAAGGTTGTATTTGGCTAAAAGCGACAAAACTACAGGGAATGCCATCACTGACTGATGGGGCCTGTAGTGGCTAAAAGTGACAAAACTACAGGGAATGTCATCACTGACTGATGGGGCCTGTAGTGGCTAAAAGCGACAAAACTACAGGGACTGCCATCATTGACTAGTGGAGTCTGAAAGCCTAAAACCTGGCTGGAAACATACTCCCCCTCACGACGAACGACGGAGATGACGGCGCGCCAATGACAAACCGTGAAAGTGGAAGATGATAATGAGCTCTTATTCATCAAAGCACCCAAAAAACAAATTTGACAAAGGGTTGGTGAAATTGTTTCAACCCATAATTTTGGTGTTAAAATTCCTTAGTGTTAACCACTGACTGTCCTTGGAGACCTTAGAGAAGAAGATAGCGGAAGCAATAGAGGTAGGACTAGGTTATTACGTGGCCACCCGTAATATTAGGTCGGCTTTCAATTAACATCAACTATGGCAAGAAACCTAGAAGGAAATTACGACAATTTAGATTAGGTTTTCTATTTTACACTTCTTCTCACATTTAAAAATCATTTAAACTAAGCAAGTGCGTGTGGATTGATCTGTAGAAGCCGGAGGTCACAGGTTCAAATTAACACGCCACCAATGTGAAGTTTAACTTGACACCACATACTGGGATACTAACCCCTTGTGAATATACATAACAAAGAGAAAAATAAATTGTTTGACAGTTTATGAGAATTTGATTACTTTTCCTAGATCTTATCCAAAACATACATTACCTTTGTCTCGCACAATTCGTCGTGAAATTTCATTCAGAATCTCAGCAACGTGTGAATCACTTAACATAGAAGCTCTTCTTAGCTGAATTAAATCAGCTACCATGTCAGGATTGAATGCTTTCTCATTTAGAGAATAGCGGATATACTTGCGCAAAATTTCTTCCAAACCAAAACCTGTCTGCATGTGATATACAGCTGTTACTTAAAATCATATGACACATATGCACAAGCACACAAAAATTGTCAGGGCAAGTCAAAAGAAACTATTTTTTTCCCATGAGATTTTCCCCGGCAAGCAAATGGAAGGCAAGGAAATATTTCCTGACCAAGACTGATATTAAGATCCTTCACATTGAAAAACTCCAAACAATTTCACCTTGGCATGTATCATGCTTAGGAATGACACAAGCACCAATAATTTATTTTTTCTAAGGTCATACAAGAAAAATTAGTTAGTCTGTGAAGTATCAAGAATATTATCAGGATAAATTAAAAGTTGTCATTATTTTACATTACAAGAACAGCATTTATGGTCAACCAGAAGGATCATTGTTCACATTAATTTTGTAAACTAAAATATAATATCAACTTGTGCAAAGCACAAATGAGCAAAAAGATAATGTTTGTTTACATAAAAATCCAAAGTTAACCATATGCAGAATCACAAAAAAAAGGCAAATTAATCCAATGATTTCAACCAGAGTTATGAATATGAAATCCACAGTATGAAATGGTGAAATTGAAGGAGTATAAGTGACTGTAGAAGATAAGAATGATGCCCCACACCTTGTTCAGAATTTGGACGAGAGCTTCGTGCGTAATTTGGTCTCTTCCGTTTTGAATTAAATCATCCAACGACTTGCACAAGGTGGCGTTTTTACTGACCTGGAAATGAAGGGAAACATAAAAAAGTTAGTATAAGGTGCAAAGGTGAGACAGAAAAAACGTTGGATTGGAGGGAATAACGAGTATGAGAGACCAGTCTGCGGCGTTTTGCTTTGGGAGAAGAGAACTTTTTGACGGTCTTGACGAAGGCAATGACGAAAGTGAGAGTAGCGTAAGCGAGAGGAACAGCGAGAATCCAAGGGAGGGAGGTGGGACCCACTCTGGGTCCCGGAATGGCTTGGGTAACGGAGCCGGTGAACTCGACGAGGTCCAAAGCCTTCTCCTGAATCCAAGGAAGCTCCTCCTCCACTTCCACTTCCACTTCCTTCTCTTTCTCATGGTTCTTGATGGAATTGGAAGTAGCGTTGTTGTTTGAGTTTGGCGTTGCTGAGCACGTTGCGGAGGTTGAAGAAAGCGAAAACGGTGGGTGTCGTGGAGTGAGAACAGTGGGAAATGCCCAAGCTGTGCATGTTGTTAAGTGAAAAGGGATTGCGAAGTTTTTTCTGGGAGGGAGAAACCGAGAAGCAATGGAACAAGAAGTAAAAGCCATTGTGGCAAAACTCAATCCTCGTTTTCTGTTCTGCCTTCGGCTACTAGGTTGTTTCCCCTATGTTGGAGCTGCCCCACTTAGGCTCCTCTCTTTAGGTTTAAGGGTCCATTATTTTGACACCCAAAATTTGACACAGTTTTGATATTGACAGGAGTTAAGTGTCTATTGATTGGTTTTTTTTTTTCCAAAAAACTGACAGGGAAAATAAATAGGATTTTAAAAACTTTTCGCACCGATTATACCCTTCCCTGTTTCATTAGGTTTTACCTCTAAGATTTCGTTCTCTCTCTCACATTTGGTTCTCCCCGCGACTTCTCCTCCTCCTTCTCTGTCGCAGCTTGGTCGAAATGGGAAGTTCGGGACTGTGGCGTCGGTCGAGCAAGGTAAATGCTATCTCAGACCATATTTTTTAGGTTTGGGTATTGAGTTTTACATTTGGGTATTGGGTTTGTTGTGGTTTCTTCGACCCCTTTTGGTTTTTTCCTTTGGGGTTTTCATTTGAGTTATTTTCTTTGAGCAGTTGACTGTTCGTCATTCCTTTTCAACGATGTATGTTTCCACTTTGAACAAATGCTTGACAAATGAGCAATGGTCACTCATTTCGAAGGGGTGGAATGTCGAACTTGGAAGTGGGTGGAATGTGCAACACTGAACAAAGTGGAATGTCGCCAAATGCACCGGGTGGAATGTCCAATAACCAATCACAGTTGAAGACGTATTTTAGGATTGGATCAAGAAGGCGTTATAAGAGTCAAGCACTTAGGACATCATACACCGCAAATGTAGTAGTTAGAAAGAAAAATGAATAATTATTGTATTAGACTTCACTCTTAGAACAAGAACAGGACGTTGTAATTAAACCTATTTCGTTCAATATATAGAACATCCATGTTTGGTTCAATCCATATATGTAATTGATAATTGCAAATTTATTGTGTCTGTTATTGAAGTGCTTTATATTTTGATTTGCAATTGATAATGTTTGTGAAAAAAAATTAAGTAATGGTTGTGATTTGATGAATATAGCTGAATTGGTGAAGATAATGGTGGTAAATTGTTCAATGTGATCGTTTACTATGGCCCTGTAAACGATTACGCGAGTCTAATTGAGATTATGGACAACCTGTTTAACTGAAGGAGTCACCTACTAAAACATAGGGGACCACAACTGAAGTTATGCTATGTCTGCTGTGAAAATGTGCCTTGTAATCATTTACAAGCAGGCTGTAAATGATTATGCGAGGCTGAACAAGATTTTGGACATCCTATTGAACTGAAGGAGCCACCAGTGATAACATAGGGGACCATAGTATGTTTTTACCTAAGTCCAGTGGTTTAAATTGTAATTTTAGGTTCAACCTAATTTTCTGGGTCCCCCAAGATGTAGGGGGGACCACCCATGTTGAGAATCTTGTGTGAAGTGAAGTTGTGCTATGTCTGCTGTGAAAATGTGCCTTGTAATCGTTTACAAGCAGGCTGTAAAATATTACGCAAGTATGAACAAGATTTTGGACATCCTGTTGAACTGAAGGAGCCATCAGGGATAACATAGGGGACCACAGTGTGTTTTTACCCAAGTCCAGTGGTTTAAATTGTAATTTTAGGTTCAACCTAATGTTTTGGGTCCCCAATGATGTAGGGGGGACCACCCATGTTGAGAATCTTGTGTGAAGTGAAGTTGGGTTATGTCTGCTGTGAAAATGTGCCTTGTAATCGTTTACAAGCAGGCTGTAAATGATTACGCGAGTCTGAACAAGATTTTGGACATCATGTTGAACTGAAGGAGCCACCAGCGATAACATAGGGGACCAGAGTGTGTTTTTACCCAAGTCCAGTGGTTTAAATTGTAATTTTAGGTTCAACCTAATGTTCTGGGTCCCCCATGATGTAGGGGGGACCACCCCTGTTGAGAATCTTGTGTGAAGTGAAGTTGTGCTATGTATGTTGTGAAAATGTGCCTTGTAATCGTTTACAAGCAGATTGTAAACGATTACGCGAGTCTGAACAAGATTTTGGACATCCTGTTGAACTGAAGGAGCCACTAGTGATAACATAGGGGACCATAGTGTGATTTTACCCAAGTCTAGTGGTTCAAATTGTAATTTTAGGTTCTTGAGTGAGGGGATGCTTGAACCTAATATTCTGGGTCCCCCATGATGTAGGGGGGACCACCCATGTTGAGAATCTTGACTGAAGTCAAGTTCTGCTATGTATGCTGTCAAAATGTGCTTTGTAATCATTTACCAGCCCATTGTAAACGATTACAAGGGTCTTTTTTGCTGCACAGATGGCAGTACTTGGCCTTAATTGCTATGACACTTTCATACATTGCACTTAAAAAACCTGGACATCAATCATCAATCAACAATCATTTGTACATTGCACATAAACAATCTTGAAATCAATCATCTTATTCCAATAAGAATTTGTACAATGTCTTCATATATATAAAAAATACACTGTCTTCATATACATTATTCTATCTTACTATGTTCACTACATGTCTATACAGGACAACTATCCTATCAAAACAAACTACACTACATTTTTACACTGGAGAACTATCCTACAACAATCCATACACCTCTAATGCATCCAGTAGTCTTATGTTCTCGTCGTCCAGGATCCAATCACGTACATATTGTTTTTTAATTGCAAGCAATTCCTCCTGAAATGAAAATATTTCACTTGTGAAATCAACCCAATCATCAAACAATAATGAAAATCATATTCTTACAGTTAACGTCCAAAGTCTCACGTAGGTCCAAAGACCACCTAAATGGTGTCATCGCAATTCGTTGTACATAGACATCTCTCAGCACACGATTCATTTCAACAATGGCTGATGAATCCATAGAGATTTGAACCCTCCACTACAAAAGATTACGAAAACATTGTTATTACTTACCAAAAAATGCGACTAAATAAAATACCAAAACTTTAACTTACCTTTAGGTTTCCGGAAACCATTGCAACTGCACAAAAAATCAATGGTGGATTAGGGTTCACAAAACACAAAAACAATAAATAACGCCAAAGAGACCCAAAACGCCAAAGAGAGCAAAAGAGAAGCCAGACAATGCGAAAGAGTGCGAAAAGCCGAAACAGAGCCACAACGCCAAAGAGACCCAAAACGCGAAACGCGAAAGAGAGCTTACATCAACAGAGTGATTGCGAAAGAGCTCTTTTTTTGGTTGAGATGAGGCCTTTGGATGAGACGAAAGCCGAATGGAGAAAGCAAGGGATTGGAGAGATGAAGCCGAATGGGAGAGACGAAAGTTCAGAACCAAAGTGAACAAGAGAAGAAAACGAAACCGCCAAAATGAAATTTCATATCATCAGAATTCCAAAGTTACCCTCCTCAGCTTTTTTAAAAACGTTTTTCATTTAAGTGACAACATCAAATAGAAATTTGACACCTGGTCGGTGTCAAATTTGTGTCAAAAAGCGGTGTTAAAGAAACATTTTCGTTAGGTTTAATTCTATTTTCCGCATTTTATTAACCGAAAATGTTTCTTTAACACCCCTATTTGACACAAATTTGACACCGGTCAGGTGTCAAATTTCTATTGGATTTTTTCAATTAAATGAAAAAGGTTTTTAAAAAAGCTGATAAGGGTAGAATAGGAATTCTGATGATATGAAATTTCATTTGGCGGTTTTGTTTTCTTCTCTTTCACTTTGGTTCTGAAGGTTCTTCTCTCCCATCACTCTTTCCAATCCTGGTTGCTTCATCTCTCCAATCCCTTGCTTTCTCCATTCGGGTTTCGTCTCATCTCAACCAAAAAAAGAGTTCTTTCGTAATCACTCTGTTGAGGTAAGCTCTATTTCGCGTATCTCGGTTTGGGTGTCTTTGACGTTGTGGCTGTGTTTCGGCATTTCGCTCTCTTTCGCATTGTCTGGCTTCTCTTTCGCTCTCTTTGGCGTTATTTATTCATTTTGTGTTTTGTGAACCCTAAGCCACCATTGATTTTTTGGTCTCTTTCGCGTTTTGTTTTTGTGTGCAGTTGCATGGCTTCCGGAATCCCAAAGGTAAGTTAAAGTTTTGGTCTTTTATGTAGTTGCATTTTTTTGGTTAGTAATAACAATCTTTTCGTAATCTTTTGTAGTGGAGGGTCCGAATCTCTATGAATTCATCAAATATTGTTGAAATGAATCGTGTGCTGAGAAAAGTCCATGTACAACGAATTGTGATGACACCATTTAGACGGAGTGTGGGTACCCAAAGATAACACACACAACCAACAGAGTCAACGCGGACAAGTGCAGCATAATGATTAACCAAGTTCTTCTACAACACTAGATAATGTCATACAACGCATTGACCAACTTCATACGTACGTTGGTACAAGATTGGACGGCCTAGAAGCATGAGTTGGTAAGATTGAGAACCGACTGCAGCAATCTCCCACCCCATCTTATCATTTCACTTCGTAGTTTTAAATTGGTGTTGACATGTATTTCCTTTTCATTTGGGACTTGTATGCATTACTGCAATATTGTACTGTTTTTATTACTTCAATTGCGTATCGAAATTTCATAGTTTGTTTTAAATTTTGTTTGAATGTTTCGCGTATTATATTTCACAAAATGTTAAGTAGTCAGATTATGGCGTATTTAATGGACAATTAAACAATTCAAAATCACATATATACAACCAACTACAAATGAAGAAACTCAATAACGGTCAATGAACACTGATATTGAACTGTGGTCCACTATGGTCCCCTATGTTATCACTGGTGGCTCCTTCAGTTCAATAGAATGTCCAAAACCAAAAAAAAGACTCGCGTAAACGATTACAAGCCCTTCATAAACGATTACAAAGCACATTTTGACAGCATACATAACAGAACTTCACTTGACTCAAGATTCTCAACATGGGTGGTCCCCCCTACATCATGGGGGACCCAAAACATTAGGTTCAAGCCTCTCCTCAAGCAAGAACCTAAAAATACAATTTAAACCATTGGATTTGGTTAAAAAGACATTGTTGTCCCCTATGTTATCACTGGTGGCTCCTTCAGTTAAACAGGATGTCCAAATTCGTGTTCAGACTCGCGTAATCGTTTACAGCCTGCTTGTAAACGATTACAAGGCACATTTTGACAGCATACATGGCAGAACTTCACTTGACTCAAGATTCTTAACATGCGTGATCCCCACTACATCATGGGGGACCCAGAACATTAGGTTCAAGCCTCTCCTCACTCAAGAACCTAAAAATACAATTTAAACCATTGGATTTGGTTAAAAAGACACTGTGGTCCCCTATGTTATCACGGTGGCTCCTTCAGTTCAACAGAATGTCCAAATTCGTGTTCAGACTCGCGTAATCGTTTATAGCTTGCTTGTAAACGATTACAAGGCACATTTTGACAGCATACATAGCAGAACTTCACTTGACTCAAGATTCTCAACATGGGTGGTCCCCCCTACATCATAGGGGACCCAGAACATTAGGTTCAAACCTCTCCTCACTCAAGAACCTAAAAATACAATTTAAACCATTGGATTTGGTTAAAAAGACACTATGGTCCCCTATGTTATCATTGGTGGCTCCTTCAGTTCAACAGGATGTTCAAATTCGTGTTCAGACTCGCGTAATCGTTTACAGCCTGCTTGTAAACAATTACAAGGCACATTTTGACAGCATACATAGCAGAACTTCACTTGACTCAAGATTCTCAACATGAGTGGTCCCCCCTACATAATGGGGGACCCAGAACATTAGGTTCAAGCCTCTCCTCACTCAAGAACCTGAAAATACAATTTAAACCATTGGATTTGGTTAAAAAGACACTATGGTCCCCTATGTTATCACTGGTGGCTCCTTCAGTTCAACAGGATGTCCAAATTCGTGTTCAGACTCGCGTAATCGTTTACAGCGTGCTTGTAAACTATTACAAGGCACATTTTGACAGCATACATAGCAGAACTTCACTTGACTCAAGATTCTCAACATGGTTGGTCCCCCCTACATTGTGGGTGACCCAAAACATTAGGTTCAAGCCTCTCCTCACTCAAGAACCTAAAAATACAATTTAAACCATTGGATTTGGTTAAAAAGACACTGTGGTCCCTATGTTATCACTGGTGGCTCCTTCAGTTTAATAGGATGTCGAAATTCGTGTTCAGACTCGCGTAATCGTTTACAGCTTGGTTGTAAACAATTACAGGGCACATTTTCACAGCAGAGGTACTATAACTTCAGTTGTGGTCCCCTATGTTTTAACAGGTGGCTCCTTCTGTTAAACAGGTTGTCCATAATCTAAGTAAGACTCGCGTAATCGTTTACATGGCCATTTTAAACGATTACATTGCACAATTTACCCTCATTATCTTCACCAATTCAGCTATATTCATCAAATCAGAACCATTACTTCATTTTTTTTCTCAAACATTATCACTTTCAAATCAAAATATATAGCACTTCAATAAAAGACACAATAAATTTCCAATTATGAATTACATAAATGAATTGAACATAACATGGATGTTATATATTGAACCAAATAGGTTCAATTACAACGTCCTGTTCTTGTCCTAAGAGTGAAGTCCAATACAATAATTATTCATTTTTCTTTCTAACTACTACATTTGCGGTGTATGGTGTCCTAAGTAATTGGCTCTTATAACGCCTTCTTGATCCAATCCTAACATACGTCTTCAACTGTGATTGGTTGTTGGACATTTCACCCAGTGCATTTGGCGACATTGCACCTTCTTCAGTGTTACACATTCCACCCGCTTCTTCGTTCGTCATTCCACCAGGGGAAACAAATGCACTGTTACTGTTAGTGAATGCTTGTGGACGTCCAACACTTTGTACACCATCATCTGTAGTTGTCCTTTTAGGTGTTCT
The DNA here is from genome assembly GCA_027742785.1 of Vigna reflexopilosa. Lineage (NCBI taxonomy): Eukaryota > Viridiplantae > Streptophyta > Magnoliopsida > Fabales > Fabaceae > Vigna > Vigna reflexopilosa. Next base: position 31,001,190 of record CM050930.1, on the reverse strand, counting down.
TTTGGCCTTCTCTTCCGCCAACTCTGCCTCTACGACATTGACCTTCCTTTTAAGCTCTTCAATTATAGATTTTTGCTCCTCTACATACATCCATCAAGTGTTCGTTCAAAGTGAAAACATACATCGTTGAAAAATAATGACGAACCGTCAACTGTTCAACGAAAACAACACAAATGTAAACACAAAAGGAAATAACCAAAAAACCCAAAAGGGGTCGAAGAACCGACAAAGAAACCAAAAACCCAATACCCATATAACAACATCAACGAAATGCGACAGGAAACCAAAAACCCAATACCCAAACCCACAACAAAATGGTCTGAGAACGGATTTACCTTGCTCCAACGAAGCTGTTGTCCGGAACTTCCCATTTCGAGCAAACTACGAGAACGGAGAAACAAAAACGAAAAGGGGTTGAGCGCAAAATGTGAGAGAACGAGTAGTGAGAACGAAATGTGAAAGAGAATGTAATAAAACAGGGGAAGGTCAAAATTGGAACGAAATGTAGTTAAAACCCTATTCATTATCGCTGCCAGATTTCATGAAGGAAAAAAAATGGGCCAATCAGAAGCTGACATCTGGCGGTGTCAAATTTGTGTTAAAAAAAAGATGTCAAAATAACGGGACCCTTTATTAACTTAGCCTCATTCCTCCATTCTCTATTTTTAAATTATAACTAAATTAGAGTAGGACATATATTAATGAACTTGAGCGAGTATAGAAATTTTTTCATGACATATTGATGTTTTTCTTATTTATAGTTAAAGTAAATCACCAAATACTAATCTATATTAAGATGGAAAAATATAATTAAGAGAAATTCATCTCCCTAGGTCATGTCTTGCACTTTTGTTTCCCACCTCTTGTTTTATTCATAGATTATCTTGGTGGTTGGATTAATAAGAAAAACATAAGAATAAAAATGAAAAACAACTGAAATATATATATATATATATATATATATATATATTATATGTAACTAAAGAAAATGGATAACAAAAATTACTAAAATAATTAAATAAAAGCACTATCTCGAAAGTAGAAGGTATAATTAAACTTAACATTTTTTTAATAGACACTCTTTTATATTCTTTATAATTTAAAATCAATACATTGGTGTTAAAATAAAAAAGAAAAAAACATAGGATGAATTTGTTGGTGAGCATATAAAGCCATGCATTTATAAATAAGAAAATATAAAATCATGAGTCTAAGCTCATTACATCCAAAATTAACAAGTAATTAATAATATCTAATAATATCTTAACTATATCTAACAGTGAAATTAGTGTATATAAATCAAAGGTGTACAGTTTATTACAAATATAATTAATTATAAGTTCTCGTAAAGACTTAATATAAATATTTGTTAATTGATCACTTTTCCTTCTTAATGTCCAAATACAATCTATTTTATATGAGTGTCATTTGAGTGACATATGAAATTACAATTTTTTAAGTAATTGTTTAAACCAAATAAATTTCTAAGTGGTTGAGAACATAACTTTATACTTTATTTCTACATTAGATCTTTCCACAACAATTTGATTTTACTCTTGAAAGAGATCAAGTTGTCATCAATGGAAACACAATATCTAAAAGTGAACCCTTTTTTCTAAAGGAGACATTGTCCAATCAACATCTAAAGACATACAACTTTAGTATGATTATTGTAATCATATAGCCAACCTTTCTGAATGATAGTTTTCCATTTATCTACACATGGGAAATTGAAAATTTGACTCACCATGCTAACTACAAAAGAAATGTCAAAACGACTAATAGTAAGATAGTTCAATTTTCCAACTAATCTTTTTCGAGATGCCTTCATGATTAGGTCGGAGTTTGGTATTAGAATCCATGGGTGTGTCAACAAATTTTAAGTTTATCAACCAAGTTTCTCCCAAAATATCCAATACATACTTCCTTTGAAATATAATATTACCATTATTGGATTGTGTAACCTTAATCCGCAAAAAATATCTAAGTTTACAAAATCTTTGGTATGAAAGAGTTGACAAAGGTGTTTTTTCATTTAGGATATGTCATGGTGGTCACTATCTATAAGAATAATGTCATCAACAAATACTATTAAATAAATACACGCAACACTTAAGTGATGGTAAAAGAGTGAATGATCTGTCTCATTAGTCATACCAAATTGTTGAATAACACAACTAAATTTTCCAAGCCAAGTCCTAAAAAACTGTTTCAAGCCATATAAAAATTTGCAGAAACGACATATCGATTTAGAAAACTTCCCCTAAGTAACAAAACCTAAAGGTAGCTCCATATAAATTTTTGCCTACAAATCTTCATTAAGAAAATCACTTTTGACATCCAGATGATAAAAAGTCATTGTGAAAGAACAACCATGACTATAAATAAGCAAACAAAATCCATCTTTTTCACTAAAAAAAAAGTATCACCATAATATAAATCAAAAATTTGGATATAACCTTTAGTTACAATGCGAGCTTTAAGATGATTAATAGTATCATCAAGACCAACTTTGATAGCAAAAATCTACCTATAACTAGCAACAGATTTCCTAGATGGTAATGAAATGCACTCCTAAGCTTCAGCATTCTACATAGCACTTATTTTAGGGATGCATGGTTGATCAGTAAATATAGACGTTATAATAAATATGTTTGATAAGGATTAATTACTGATTACCTACTTTATTTTGTTATATATATATATATATATATATATATATATTTCAAAGGTTAAATTTGTTTTGATGATGAAATTTGGAGGAGCAAGCCTTAAAAATCAAATGAACAAGCATGCAAGCTTCGAAAGATCCTTTAATGGACGTTCATAAATAAAAGTCATTCCATGCATAAAAGACTAATGTTCTACGCATGATTCTAAGTGAATTGAATATGTTACATGTAAAAGAATAAAAAGACTCCTAAGTCTTGAAATATAATTGGACGGCTTTAAGAGAGAAGGTTTTCTTTGTAAATCATAAATTAGCCTCTTGAATAAGGAGCAATACTTTTTGTGAGAATTTTCTTCTAATCTTTAAACAACTTTTATTGTATTACCAAGAATGAGATTGTGTATTCAACCAATAGTTGACGTAATACTCACATTTTATCTTAGGACAACACAAAGAAAATTACCATGTTTACTTTGTGTACTTTTAATCAATTTGATTAGTGGAATTATTTACAGTGTGTACAAAAGAACTAGATATAATGTAACTTAGTGTTCAACAAGTAAGATACAAGTGCTGCTCATATATTATAATTGGAAGTCAAATGAAAATTTAACCAATGAAGTAATAGAACTTTTCCTTTCACACTGAAATTGAAATGAAATTCAAGGTAGAGCTCAAGAGCTACAAAACACAAATATAAGAAGGATAAACTAAAGAGCTTTTTCAATGCTTCATGGCTACTTCAAGAGTCCAAAAGGCGATCCATTACCAGTTTCATAACTCTCGGAGCATCAACTGTCACAGCTACCTTTACTGTTGGCTTATTCGACCATTCATGGATTTCACCAAACCTGGCAATGAATGGAACAAAAATGCAAAAGTTGACTGAGTTTGAAGTACGTGGTGAAGAAATAAACATTCAAAAAAAGGATTGTGATAGGTTCTTTTAATCAAGAACCTATAGGAAACACCCGAAACACACACACCAAACAATCACCCAGATCTGTACAACCTCACTTTATTGCCAAAAGAATAAGAATGTCGAATACCATGGATTCAGAGAGCTTAACCTCTCCCCACAGAACCCAGAGAGTTCTGGTACAACTAATAAGACTCAAAACTAACTCTCCCAAAGCACCCCAACCCCTTTTATACAGACTTCTTCCTAACTGCCTTGACAGTTAGGCTGTGAAACGTTTTTCCTTCTCCTATATACAAGTAGTTTCCTAACAGATTGTGTGTAACTCCATTTCAAAAATCATCCATTACATTGTTATTTTCATTGTTGAAAGCCTTTAATCAAGAAGACCTTCTACTTGGTCCTCCAAAAGTTAGCATGTCTCCTCATTATTTCTTTAAAGTGTTTGTCACTAAATTATCCCCAAAAAAAATCTAAAACACCAGTATTCATCCTTGTGGAGACTGAATTGGTGATACAAAGTAGTGATATGGTGACGGCTTAATCTTTGGATGAACAAGTAAAGGGTTCATTCAGAGAATTAGCAGAGTATAAAGGAAAAGGAAAGGAAGAGATTTTAGAACAAAGGCTTAAAACATGAGAAGACTAAAGAGTTTTTCTTGAAACTAAGAATAGAAGCTCAAAAGGTAATGCTACGAGCCTAAGAATCCTGATGAAAGATGAGAAGGGAACATATAGAAAAGTTCATTTCTGCACTATTTTGATGTTCTTGAGAAAAAATTCCAGACAAAAAGAACTCTAATACTATCTTAACAAGCTATTTTGCATGATTTCAGTAGTAGAACTATCAGCAAAGTCAAAGTTAGCAAGCAGACAAACACAATTAACTTAAATTATACTTTTTTTTCCATAACAAAAAGGTGTGCAAAAACATCACTACACAAGTCTAAGATCTTAACTAGGTCAGCGTTTTCGCGTATCATCATTTTGCAACACACCATGAAACCCATATATAGAAATAACAAAACAAAATGCATGAAAGTTAGACTTAATTCTATAGGAACTTGATCCATTTTCAGGTGGTTTCTACCTTTTCTGTTTGTTGAAGAGTACTGTGAGTCCCCTTGTAATGCCACTCGTTTGGACTCTGACAACACCTTCTATACAAGTTACAAGTGAAGGATCAACAGCTGCAAGAACCACAGTTGGATCATGAAGATAAACCCCTGTATACAAAGTAACAATAGTAAGATAGATTATTAGATTTCTACCAATTCTGCAAGCACTATGAAGACAAACCTTTGGTATTGTATGACTCCAGATGGTAAGAGAAATATACATCTAAGATTTTGTGCAGGTATTGAGCATATTTTCCATTTGAATTTGCCAAAATTTCTCGATCAGAACCTAGTAATTTTTGTTTTTTAGATGAGTAAACCAGAACAGTGGTCAGTCTGCTGCCACAGAAAGTTAAATGACATACAACATAATTAAAATAGAACCGTACTGATGCTGTTTAACCTATGCTAACTTCTAATCAAAACTAAAAAGTGAAAGTAACACAACAGCAAATTTCAGAGTAGGTTTCACAAAACCATGGTTTCCAAATATTGTGGATGAACATCATGATGAACCTTCGGCAAAAACTTTAAACCTTTGCAAGAGTTGGCCATTGATGACTATCAAAGGAGAAAAAGAGGTTGTTGAACTTAGTCACAGCTTTTGGATTGTCATAAGAACCTTAGGAGAACCATACCACGAAGCCTAGCTATTGTAGTTCAAGAGCCTAAGGCCCTATAAGCCCCATACTAGAATCTCATACTTTAAATAAGGGGACACCCTCATATGCCCGGGGTAAACACAACAACATGCTTGAATAGAAAAAAACGCTTATCCTCCAAAATGTTTTTTGGGGTGTGATAGACAGTAAATGTACTATACAGTAATCTATTTCACTATTTATCCAGCGACATTTCTGTGGATTAGGTTGAGCTAAACTTTATATGAGGAAAGTTATTAAATAATAAACTAAAAGTATTCCTATAAAATGTTGCTAGATCAACTGTGCGTGAACTTTGAAACAAAAATCAAATAAAATCACTATAAATTGAAGAAATAGTAAACTACACAAGACTTAAAACGGAAAGTTATTTCTTTAACTTGGATAAAATGACTACACAAGTATAGCAAATAGGAGGCAAGGAATTTGTGAAAGGGGTACTTGTCAGTATAACTTGATGGGTAACATTTATCCCAACTGCAAGTATATCTGCCCCACTTGTAAATACAACATCTGCAGCATCTGGATCACCAAATATCTAGAACCAAATCCAACCAATGAGTTAGACAGATTGAGTTGTGAATGATATAATATTTTTATGGAAGTTATTAAGAATTTGAATACAGGATGGAAATACTAACATTGGCTTCGGCTGCTGGATTCACATTGCCATTTACTGCAAAAGCTCCTCCAAGAATAACAATCTGGGCAATGTTCTTTGCAAATTCTGGATCCATCTGTACAGCCTGCAAAAATATAACATTGTCATGAAATGAAACTCAGAATGAAGAGTAACATGAAAATGCCTTATGGGGAAATTGTAGATATATTATACCAAAGCAATATTTGTAAGCGGGCCCAATGCCACCACAGTGACTTTCCCAGGATTAAGTTTTGCTTGACGAACCAAAAAAGCAGCAGCTGACTCTTCAATGGGCTTCCCCTTTGGTGGAGGAAAATTTTGGTTGCCAAGCCCATCTGCACCATGGACAAAATCTGCAATACGAAGTTTTGTTCCTTTCTACACAAAGAGACAAGGATGATAACAATTAGCAGAGTCAAATGCAATGAAATACTGCAGAAGAACTTTCAATTTCATGCTGCTAACATGGTTCAACTTTTTCAATGAGGCAATAAGCTACAACGCATTCTAAAAGAAATAAAACAGATTTCAAATGACAGCAAAAATAGTTTACTTATCTGTAGTAAGTATGCAAAGTGATAAAATTTTTCCGCTCATTGAGGTTGAAATGAGAAAAATAATAGCTTGTTGACTGTAAAAAATTAGTACTACGCATTTGTTCTTAACTGAAAATTTCAAATGTGCAGAGAATATAATAAAAATAGCATAAAGTACCGAAATTATATGATTATTGTATAGGCATTCAATTAAAGATCAAATGTACCTATTAGTTCTAAATGCTCATATATTCAAAACAATACCCAAAACAAAAGCGATAAAGTAAAAGCGATAAAGATCAAAGTATGACAGACTTACAGTTAATGTCAGATGTGATCCTTCTGCCACGGGTATATCTGTTCTTCCAGCAACCTCCAACTGCATATGCAAGTAAAGTAAGAGGCTTTTACCATTATTAAGTCAAGGGTCAATTTCATTCACCATAGAGAACAAACCCTTTTGGGAAACAGTCCCAATGTTCTTACCAAATGCAAGGCATTTCTGGTTGCCAGAGTGGTGTAAACATTTCCATAGATGGTTGTGAGTCCAATAACTTCAACCTCTGGTGAATTTAGAGCAACGAATATTGCCATGGCATCATCTACAGAAACCGGTGGAAATTCTTAGATAAACAAGGAATTGCAGAAATCAAGCAGACAAAGTGTCCAATTGATAAAAGAAAAGAGTCAAAGTTTTTTCTGAGATCAGAGCTGAGAAACAGAAACTTACGACTTCAAATTGATTTGGATTAGCAAAACAATAACAAAGTTAAAAGGAAAAAAAATAAACAAATTGAAAGACAGATATTTGTGTTACGTTACCGATGCCAGGGTCGGTATCAATTATGATCTTCTTTGGTTCCATATCGGGTGCCATATCTGTCAGAACTAATTACTTGAGTTCTTCCAGAACCAAATCAGATTCAGAATTGAAATTGATGCTGGAGTGGAGAATACAAAGATAAACATGTCATTGATTACTTATTCTAATAAACAAGGCAATCCACGTGCGATGGGTAAAGACGCATGACGTTACGGGAATGTGTTTGTTTGGTCTCATAAACATAAAAAATAATATCGTACACTGCAATGAGCAATCAACACCAATATTTAAAATCAAAAGAGATTAACCTTTGGTGGAATGCCGGGTTGCTCTTGTTTTGTTTTGTAGTGAAAATTGAGGTAGTGAGAGAAAAGGACTCAAAACTTTGCCCTTTGTACTTTCTCTAATGCCTATGTACCAAACTTTTATTTATGTCACCTAGCCAACCAAAATCAATCTTCCTTTCTTAGGCAAATAAACAAAAGAATATAAATGACAATCCTAACATATTTAATTTGTAATTACACTCTTAATACAAAAATGTTAATTTTGTTAATTTTATTTAAACATGATTAATAATCAAAATTAATAATTAAAGTAACTAAATATGTATTTTATCTTTAATAATTATCATGTTTATTAAAAAAAATCATTTTAATATATATAATAAACATTAAAAAAAATCTTTTACTTTTTATTTTTCTTCTTTATAAATTTAAAATCTTGGTATTATTGTTAAACTTCTAAATAAATACATATACCAAATATTAAATATCAAACCGAACTTAATTATATTAATTATTAATGAATTAAATTTTAAATATTATAATAGAATTAAAACCATTGTATTAATAATATAATTTTTATTATATTAAGAATAAAATACGTCTACACTTATTCTTATTATGTACAGACGAAAACATGATAGCATATCTATTCCTCGGTAATGATACTTTGACACCTAAAAATGATAAACTTTTGACACCAGACACGTGTCACATTGTCATTAGATCGGATGAAATTTAAAAAAAAGAGAGAAAATGACGTGGAAATAGGATGCAGTAGATGGTTTTCGTTTTCGTTTCTTGCGGGTTTTATTTGGTGGTTTTCAAAATAAGAGAAAGGCAATTTCGCTCTCGCCCAGAATCCTTTTCGCTCTCGCCCAAAAGCATTTTCGTCTTCCTCCTCTGTTGCACTGACCTACCAGCCCACCGTTGTCGCCGTTGAAGGAGTTCGGAGTTGGCCAGAGGCACGCCTTTCACCGCGACCATTTCGCCGTTAGGTGCTTACGAAGCCAGAAGACGCCATTGAAGGTCGGTTTTTGAAGGTTTTTTTCCGTTTATTTCGTTAAAGGCTAGTTTTTGTTCAGTGGGTTTAATTTTTTTTTTAATTTTTTGGCCATTTAGGTTTTGTCGCGGTAAAGTTGAATGTTTTTTTGAAGTATTTTTTGAACATTTCATCCTGAATGTGCTTTATTGGTGGAAAGTTCGAATCTTTTGTTGAATGCTTTATTGGGCATTTAGGATTTGTTTTGTTATTAGGTTGATATTTTGAACTTTTTGGTTAAAGATTTGTTTTGTTATCAGTTGCTGAAGTGACATATGAGGTTTGTTTTGAAGTTTTCAACCTGGATGAACTTTTTTTATCTAAATTAATTTTTTTAATCTTTCTATCAAGTGCTTTTTCATGGACACTTTTAGAGTAAATATTTTTCTTGTAAAGCTTATTTCATGTGGGATTATGTTCAAATGTATTATTGTAGTGAGATTTATTCCTAATTTGACATCATTTTTTATAGTAAGGATTATTGGTGCAATGAGCTGTTACTAGATACGTAAAAGATAGGGAGGTAGTGGTGTGTGATATCTTGTGGCAGGATAGCAAGAATTTTGTTGATGACGGGATTCAAATCAAGCCTTTCAACCTATATAAAGAAAGGGAAGAAGGTTATTTTGATGCAGCAAGAAATTTTGTTCAATATGTAAGAAAGAATGAGATTAAGGTGAGGGATTTATGTTGATGACAAGTACACAAGAATCAGATTTTTATTTTTGGTTACATAGATGTAATACATTTTAGTAAAATTATGGAGCCTATGAGTGTGTATGGTCGGTCTATAAGTGTACAAAATTTATATGCATTATTTTGTTTTAAAAGAAGAAGAAGCTTGCTATGTGTGCGATTTCGGAGGTTGTGGAGCCCGTGTGTTGTTCGATTTTTGGTAATTGATATTTAAACATTAGGCTTAACTTTGGTGTAAGTAGACCATAAAATAATGTTATTAATTAATTATTAAGGTGCTAAATTTTATATGGTACAGATTAGTAAATTTTAAAATATGTTTGAGTAAATAAAGTGGTAATTTGAAGTAGGTAATTATTTGTTTATAAATAGTTGTTGAAATATTTTTTGGGCATTTGTTGAATGTTACAAAGAAAACAAATCGTCCTTAGTTGTTCAACACGTGCATACTCCAATCCAACCAAATTTGTAAGTATTAAATGTTCTTCACTTTCGTTATGATATTTGTTAGTTTCAAAGAACTACAATTTCAAGTTTTGAATAATGGACTTTGTTTAATGTAGGTATGATTGTGGAGTAATTGTTTTGAAATTTATGAAGTTGTGGGACGATGTTGAGAGATACGAAGCCAAAACAGTGCCAATTACACTAGTGTAAGTTATGAAAATTTTTAGTTCTTTACAACTTTTATTGAACATTGTCATATGATTCATATTGTGTGCATTTATTTGTTTGCAGGAGGAATTGCAAAAGATTAGGGAGAAGTATGTTTCTCAATGGATATTTGATCCTGACAATGTGCGGCGGAATGAAGTCTTCCAATATTTACGGTTGATGTATTAGAATTGATGAAAGAAATGTATTGTTAACATTTATTAGTAATGTAATTTGAACATAACAATGATGATTGTGCTACATTTGGTAATCATTTTGACATGCTTCAATACAACATTGAGCATTATTTGTGTACGATCTCTGTTGCGCAATGTCCAGGATTTGTATTTGATAATGTGTGTTTAAGGTGCTATTTACAGGGTATTATTTTTTTACTTAATATATGCAGTTCAAAATAAGTGGCAGATTCAAAGATGCCCTCTTTGGGCAAAAAGTTAGCCTAAACTACCCACTTATATTGTCTTTGCTACCACTTTTGTTTCTGCACCATCACTTGAAAAAAAAACGTTTCCCTGGGGATGATCTTGGATATAAATGTGTTATT